>CM053036.1:57658772-57718645 GCA_028564925.1 Lithobates sylvaticus | reverse complement strand
CAGAAGTGAGTACACCTCTAAGAAAAATTTCCAAATTGGGCCCAAAGTGTCAATATTTTATGTCGCCACCATTATTTTCCAGTGCTGCTTTAACCCTCTTGGGCATGGAGTTCACCAGAGCTTCACAGGTTGCCACTGGAGTCCTCTTACACTCCTCCATGATGACATCACAGAGCTGGTGGATGTTAGAGACCTTGCACTCCTCCACCTTCTGTTTGAAGATGCCCCACAGATGCTCAATAGTGTTTAGGTCTGGAGACATGCTTGCCCAATCCATTACCTTTACCCACAGCTTCTTTAGCAAAGCAGTGATCATCTTGCAGGTGTGTTTGGGGTCATTATCATGATGGAATTTTGCCCTGTGGCTCAGTCTCCGAAGAGAGGGGATCATGCTCTGCTTCAGTATGCCACAGTACATGTTGGCATTTATGGTTCCCTCAATGAATTGTAGCTGCCCAGTGTCGGCAGCATTTATGCAGCCCCAGAGCATGACACTCCCACCACAATGCTTGACTGTAGGCAAGACACACTTGTCTTTGTACTCCTCACCCGGTTGCCACCACCCACGCTTGTCACTATCTGAACCAAATACATTTATTTTGGTCTCATCTGACTACAGGACATGTTTCCAGTAATCCATTTCCTTGGTCTACTTGTCTTCAACAAACTGTTTGCAGGCTTTCTTGTGCATCATCTTTAGAAGAGGCTTCCTTCTGGGACGACAGCCATGCAGACCAATTTGATGCAGTGTGTGGCGTATGGTCTGAGCACTGACAGGCTGACCCCCCACCCCTTCAACCTCTGAAGCAATGCTGGCTAGACATGTGCATTCGTTTTTGTCCGAATGCATTTTGATCCGAATTTTGGGTATTTTTGTTATCGTTTTAACAAACGATAACAAACATGCAGAATCCGAAAACTGAAAGATCCAACATAAACAAATGCTTTATTTTCATTTTCGTTGCAACAGTTCGCTATAGATAGGAGATTCTACATGACGCTGACTATAGTAATCTGTGTCCATCGAACCTGTGCCTAACCTTAGCTCTATTAGTCCAAGATTATTCTACATAGAGAGAAAAGATTTGACATAGAGAGAAAAGATGCAACATTATAGAGACAATAGCAAAAAAGGTTGAATGTGCCTAACCTAATTCTATTAGTCCAAGATTATTCGACATAGAGAGAAAAGATTTGACATGAAGATTAGACGAAGCAGTTGTCGCGAGCAGACATTTATGGTCAAATGCTCCACCCATAGGCTATAGAAGAATTCTAATGTTGGTGGACTAGTAATAATAATTAATAAATATAATTATTACTAGTGTCATACAACATTAGAATTCTACTATAGCTTGTAAGCGGAAAATTGGACCGGAAATGTACGATTGCGGCGTCGTACAGTTTAGCTGCTCCGTCGAATCTTCTTAGAACATTCGACAGATATCATAAGCCTTCAATGACAGATTCGACCTTAATTATTTCGGATTTTCGGACGAATGCATTTTTTAACAAAACAAAATAAATAAAAAGAAATTTCGGGAGTAACTAAATAAATGTATTTTTCGGACGAAAGCGAAATTCCGAAACAAAATATTTCAGTGTGCACATGTCTAATGCTGGCAGCACTCATACGTCTATTTACCAAAGACAACCTCTGGATATGACGCTGAGCATGTGCACTCAACTTCTTTGGCGACCGTGCCAAGGTCTGTCCTGAGTGGAACCTGACTTGTTAAACTGCTGTATGGTCTTGGCCACTGTGCTGCAGCTTAGTTTCAGGGTCTTGGCAAACTTTTTATAGCTAAGGCCATCTTTATATAGAGCTACAGTTATTTTTTTCAGATTCTCAGAGAGTTCTTTGCCATGAGGTGCCATGTTGAACTTCCAGTGACCAGTATGAGAGAGTGAGAGCAAAAACACCAAATTCATCACAGCTGCTCCCCATTCACACCTGAGACCTTATACCACTAACAACTCACATGACACCGGGGAGGAGAAATGGCTAACTGGGCCCAATTTGGACATTTTCACTTAGGGGTGTACTCACTTTTGTTGCCAGCAGTTTAGACATTAATGGCTGTATGTTGAGTTATTTTGAGGGGACAGCAAATTTACACTGTTATACAAGCTGTACACTCACTACTTTAGGTTGTAGCAAAGTGTAATTTCTTCGGTGTTGTCACATGAAAAGATATAATAAAATATTTACAAAATTGTGAGGCGTGTACTCACTTTTGTGAGATACTGTATTTGCAGTGTTTACTTATCTCTCTCCAAAGCACTGGGTCCTGTGTCTTTCTGCTGTTTCGTTCCACTGTTATCAGCATGATAACTTCTGACAAGTTCTCCGTCAACCAAGATAAAATCAGCCTGAAATTTGTGCCGGGGAGGGTGCTATTAACCTCCCTGGCAGTATGATTATTTCAGATTTTAGGTGCTGAAAGCGGTACAATTATTTTGCATGGAAATTTGCTGTTTTATATTTTAGGCCTGCAATTCTTAGGAATAACTCACTTAAATCTGTCCAAACAAGAGTCTAGTAGACTCCCTGGGTATGATAAAGTTTGAAACACAAATTCATAAATTACAATATAATAAATAAATATAAAAAATATTCAGTAATGTAATCAAATCAAAAACAATGAAATTTGCTCAGTTGCAGAATTGTTGCTGTCATTAGATTTAGTGTTTGATGACGAATTTCCCCACAAATCACTATTGCTCAATTCTGCGAGTGATTCTAATTTATTATCACTGTTTTCTAGCTGGTCTAAAATCACTTTTGACATAAAGGGACACTTTTGGGTTGCTATGGACAATCTCCAAATTCCAGGCAGAAAAAAACGGTATTTAAACTACATGCAGGGCACTGGACAGACCACTAGGGACCCAGGGGATGTGTAATTTTTTTATATACAGTACTGTAATCTGTAAGATTACAGTACTGTATGTGTATTGTGTGTTTTTACTTTTTTGAATTTGGCTCCGATCTCCGCTCCCGTGCGTCACAACGTCGCAGGGAACGGAGCTCAGCGGCACTCGGGCACTGTGTGAATCGAGCAGAGGCGCTCGCACACACAGCGGATGTAATAAAGTTTCTTATGTTTCAATTAAAATGTTTTGCATGTTCCTAATAAGGCATATTTAACCATTTGCTGACCGGCTCACGCAGATATGCAGCGGCAGAGTTGCACTGCTGCCCGAATTGCCGTACCCGCACGGCAGCTACTTTGAGAGCCATAGCAGGCGCGCATGCCCGCATGCATGCTCGCCGGCAACCACCCACGAATACAGGCACTAGAGCCATAATGGGGATTTGTGTGTGTAAACACACAAATCCCTGTTCTGACAGGGGAGGAGAGAAAGATCGTGTGTTCCTACTAAGTAGGAACAACGATCTGGCTCCTCCTCTAGTCAGTCCCCTCACAGTTAGAAACATACCTTGGGAACACACTTAACCCCTTGATCGCCCCCTAGTGTTAACCCCCTTCCTTGCCAGTGACATTTATACAGTAATCAGTGCATTTTTTTAGCAGTTTTTTTTTTTAGGATAATTATTATAGCAAAAAGTAAAAAATAGATATATTATTTCAAAATTTTCGCTTTTTTTGTTTATAGAGCAAAAAATAAAAAGGTTGTCAAATACCACCAAAATAAAGCTCAGTTTGTGGGGAAAAAAGGACGTCAATTTTGTTTGGGTACAGAATCGCAATTGTCAGTTAAAGCGACGCAGTGCCGTATCGCAAAAAATAGCCTGGTCATTAAGGGGGCAAATCCTTCCGGGGCTGAAGCGGTAGAAGTCCCATCTATTTTTATTCCTTCATCCTTTGAGATGGTCATGCAAATGCATGGTAGTTACTTCTACAGGGTGAATTCCATGCCCATACTGCCTCAGTGAGTCTAGGGGCTGGGCATGAATGGGTTAAAAAGTGCACATGCTCCCCCAACAAATGGCTGTACACATGGAAGACATGCAACTAAGCATGTGGCTAGGCCATGCCACAAAAAAATGTATATCTTCTAAATTTTTACCCAAATTTCTCCCTTATAACGTTACAAGTCTATAGGAATGCAAAACCCCCTTAAAGCAGGTCACATGCAGGTCATAAGTAGGTCAACTGTGGGTGAAATGTACCTGTTAAAGAATTCTGAATGATCTCAGAAGCATCCAAAACTGTCATATTGATGCCATCGATCCAAGCCCAAAGCCCATTAGCAGAGGCTTGCCATTATTACAGCTTGAAAACATTTTTTTTCTTTTTACATTTCTTATTTAATGACTTGTTTTCCTTGTTTATTTCCTGAGATTCCAATGTGGCGTCTGGTTATTTATTTACTCCAATTTTCAATTATTGTCACTTCATTATTTCTGCTTCTGCTTCTGCTGCTGCTGCGACCTTGTGAATTGCAATGCAAAACACAGGTGCCCCATAAATAACAGACCTGGAAGCGCAGTTTACTCCTAATTATCACAGCATGTCAGGATCCTAATATACGGAAATGCTTCACACCGCTGGCTGCCCTTGGGTGGTGTAAATGACATTATGTAGTTCAATAGGCGATATTGATACCCTATCGGAAAACAACTAGCATGGAGTAGCAGTGGAATGAATCATATGGATAGCCGCCCCATGACCTAATTAATCTTCAACACTCTGAGCACTTGGCAAGTCCTCACAGAGCAGAAGGTGTGGGATTCGTAAATATAAAGCCCCATACACACGGTAGGATTTTCCGATGGATTCTGTCCTATCAGACAATGTTGTCGGAAAATCAGACCGTGTGTAGGCACCATCGGACAGTTTCCATCAGATTGTCTGACGGACAAAGTCCTATCTCCTGCTGGATAGATTTTTGGACAACAAAGTCCGATCACACCAAATCCGATCGTGTGTAGCGAATTCAAGACCCAAGCTATTGGCTACTAGCCTCTACGTAGTCCCGTCGTAGGCAACAAACGTCACCACGTTCAGAATGATCGGATTTTCCGACAACTTTGTCCGACCGTGTGTACGCAAAACCAACATCAGACAAAGTATGACGGACATGGTCTGACGGACCTGGTCCTCGGATAATCTGCGCGTGTGTATGGGGCTTAAGAAGAAACGAACAGCTCAGCTTATGATTCTGAAGAACCCCAGTCAAACCCCAAGATTTAGGTGGTGCATATGTGGATTTGCTGCATGAAAATCTTGTTTCTTTTCTAGATTACAATCACAAACTTATTTAACACTTTGGGAGCAGTAACAACAGGCAATTGCGATGTGTTTTGAAAGCTTGCTACATGTGGCAGTCTCTCCCCTTGTGAATCCCTGGGTGTGCTATTATACTCACTCTGTCCTTGCTCCCTGCTGCTCTTTGGCAAGATTCCTTCTCAAACCGGATGTTGAAAGGAATCTTCCAAGCCAGCCCAATCCCCAACCTGGAGGCTGATCCCCCCAGTCCTTGGGGTCCCCTCCTAGGCCACCAACAGCCTCCTCAGCACTCCATCTTCCACCAACTGTGGGTTTATCAACACTTTAATTACTTGTGTTGGTGGTTTTGCTTTCTGTCCTAGGTGATTAACAGGGCCGGACTGGCCTACCGGGATACCGGGATATTTCCTGGTAGGCTGCCTGCCCTGGGGCCGCTTTGCGGCTGCAGTGCTCCCCTCTCATGCTCCTGTGATCACGGAGCTGGCCGGGTCTGTGTTCAGCGGTCGTGCTGTAACACGGTCCCGCCCCCCTAGACAGGCTCGTGTGATAATAGATAGAATCCACCTATCACACGGCGCGGTTTAGGGGGGCGGGACCGTGTTACAGTGCGACCGTTGAACACAGACCCGGCCAGCTCCGTGATCACAGGAGAAGATGCCTGTGAGTAGCCTGTGTGCCTGGATAGGGGGATCAGCAGGGGGGCGGCATATAGAGGAAATGAGCTTTCTATATTCCTCCATGCAGGCTGAATGCTTGGAGGAGGGAGAGAAGGAGAATCCAGCATTCAGCGGCTGCATGGAGGAATATAAAAAAGCTCATTTCCTCTATATGCCGCCCCCCTGCTTCTCCTATCCAACTTCTTTTACTGCCCCCCCCCCCTTCTTTTACTGCCTCTCCTCCCCACCAGACTCTCCAGCCCCACCCCCCCCCCAGTTCTCTCAAGCCCTGTTCTTTTTGCCCCCCCCCTGCTCTCCCCATCCTTCTCTAGCCCCACCCCCCGCACTCATCCCTACCCCCCACAGTACTCTCCAGCCCCCCGTGCTTCCCCCCACGGTGCTCTCCCCCCCCCAGTGCTTCCCACCCCCCACAGTACTCTCCAGCCCCCCCTGCTCCCCCCCCACAGTGCTCTCCACCCCCGCAGTGCTCCCCACCCCCCACAGTACTCTCCAGCCCCCCGTGCCCCCCCCACAGTGCTCCCTACCCCCCGCAGTGCTCCGTACCCCCCACAGTACTCTCCAGCCCCCGTGCTCCCCCCACAGTGATCTTCACCCCCCACAGTGCTCCCCACCCCCCACAGTACTCTCCAGCCCCTGTGCTCCCCCCCACAGTGCTCCCACCCCCACAGTACTCTCCAGCCCCCCGTGCTCCCCACCCCCCACAGTGCTCCCCACCCCCCACAGTACTCTCCAGCCCCCCGTGCCCCCCCCCACAGTGCTCCCCACCGCCTGCAGTGCTCCCTACCCCCCACAGTACTCTCCAGCCCCCCTATGCTCCCCACCCCTGTTCTTTCTGCCCCCCTGCTCTCCAGCTCTCCCCATCCTTCTCTAGCCCCCACCTCAGTGCTCTCTACCCCCCACAGTGCTCTCCAGCCCCTGTGCTCTCCGCCCCCTTTGCTCTCCATCCCTGTTCTTTTTGTCTCCTCACCAGTGCTCTCACAAGCTCCCCCCAGCACTCCCCCCCCTGCATTTTGCCCCCACCCATGTGCTCTCCAACCCCACCAGTTCTCTCCAGTCCCCCGTGCTTTCCACCCCTGTACTTTCTGGCCCCCATGGGTGCTCTCAAGCTCCCCCCCATTGCTCTCCACTCCCTCCCTGCTCTTTGTACCCCCCAGTGCTCTCCAGCCCTGTTTTTCTGCCCCCCCCCCCAGTGCTCTCAAGCTCCTGTCCAGTGCTCTTCGCCACCCCACACTCTTACCCTCCCAGTGCTCTCAGCCTCCCATGCTCTCCACCCCTGTTATTTTTGACCCCCCCCCAGTGCTCTGCACTCCCCACCCCTGTGATCTCCACCCCCCTGCTCTTTTCCCCCACCCATGTGCTCTCCAACCCCACCAGTACTCTCTGCTCCCCCTTCTCTCCAGCTCTCACCCAGTCCTCTCTACTTCCCCAGGACCAGAGGACAGGCTGACTGGGGCTGGAAAGTGAGGACGGCTGAAGGTGCAGGTGGCCAGGAACCACTCCATCTCACAGCAAACAGATCCTCTGGAAGGAGCACTGTCCCCATCCAAAACGAGAACAGCCCCTGCCTGCTGCTGGCCATCATGGATATCCTGCTGGCTTGCAAGGTTCTGTACCGAGCATCAACAACACACCCTCCCACAGACAGGGACTGCAGACTGGGACATGGGGCACAGGAGGGGCTGAAATGATGGGCACAGTGAGGCTGCATTCATGGGCACAGTGAGACTGCTTTCACGGCACAGTAAAGCTGCATTTAATGGGCACAGTAAAGCTGCATTTGATGGGCAAAGTGAGGTCGCAATGGTGGGCACAGTAAGGCCGCAATGGTGGGCACAGTGAGGCCACATTCATGGGCAGAGTAAAGCTGCATTTGATGAGCACAGTGAGGCTTCATTTGATGGGCACAGTGAGGCTTCATTTGATGGGCACAGTGAGGCTGCATTTGATGGGCACTGGCGAGGCTGCATTTGATGGGCACAGTGAGGCTGCATTTGATGGGCACTGGTGAGGCTGCATTGAGCTCTTGTATCATGTCTGCAGTCTCTGACCATCTCCTGTATCATGTCTGCAGTCTCTGAGGGAGTCTGGAGAGGAGTCAAGAGTGGGAGCGCCGCCAGAATGGGGGTCATGGGAGAAGTCAGACGTGTGTGGACTGTGGAGAGGAGACTATAGGATAAAACCAGAGCCACCAAGCTGGAGCCGACTGACTGAGCCCTGCTTGGTGCACCTGAGAGGAGGTCAGTGACAGCACCGCCAGGCCAGTCTGAAGGGGGGTCACTGATGTAAGGGGGGAGTGAGTACAATAATGTAAGGGGGCACTGATATAAAGGTTTTCCCCCTTATATCAGTAACCCCCCCTTACCTTAGTGTATTCTTTCTGCGGAAGGTGGTCCCCCCCATGTTCTGAGTTCCTGTGGTCCCCCTTGATGAGTGACCACTTTTAACTGGAATTTGCTTATATATATGATTTCATATCTGTCATTTCTATATATAATACACTCTTCAAATGTGCTTTAAAATGTATGATTTTCCCTTTCATGAACAAGAAAATAATGACGTTATGCTGTTGCGCTGGTATAATAATGCTGTGGGGCTGGTATGAAATTTTTTCCAGGGCTGAATTTTATTCCCAGTCCGGCCCTGGTGATTAATGACTTGCATTGGCTATGACTCCTGATCTTGTTTGTGTGTCTGTGTTGACATCAGCCTTTTATCTATCAAATAGAAGATTGCAGTGCTAGTGGTGACCAGTGGTGGAAGTGACCAGTGGTGGACGAGGCACCGGGACACAATCTCTTTCTCTGCTGATCATGTTCAGGGTTGGTGGGCAAGGCTCCCCACTGCCAATTGCACTACCAATACAATCTGTTCTCTGGCATCAAAGTATGACAACATGTATTTCAGGACCTCAAAAAATATAATTGTCAGTGTTAATTTTTACATAAAGTTTCAATTTTGTTTTAGTCATAGTCTTTTGGGTACCTGTGGTGTAGAATACTTCAGGTGCTAGGTGTTCTCTGCTTAGCTACCACTCCCCGATAGCTCTCTTCAGGCCCTGCCAGCCAGCCTGGCTGCAAAGACCCCTTTCCACTGCTCTTCTCCACAGTCCTTTCTCCACTGGTTCTGCATCTGCACCCATCTCTCAAACTGCAATCTCCCAGTTCTCTCAGGCGTGCCGCCCCAGTGCTCCCGACTGTGCTCACTCACCAGCCCTCCACTGCGACAAGTATTCCTCCTGGAGACTCTTAGAGTGTTCTCTCCGGCTGTCCTCTCTCCTGCTCTCTCATGTGCCTCTGATTCCAGGATCTCTTCACTCCTCCCAGATGCACCCGAGCCCCAGTCCAGGGTCACCCCCCCTCCTTGTGAGCCCGACAGCCTCCACACTCTCTCACTCCAGCTCCTCCACCCAACAACTCCTCCCCAGCTGGGCTGACCACAGATATTTAAAGAGGCCTGCCCCCTGCCAATCCAAGTTGGGGATTGGTCGAGGCTCCCCAGATACCTCAAGCAGCTCCACCTCTTCTCTCTCCTCTCCTTCCAGGACCTTCTAGAAGGAAGGGGGAGGTAATGGTGATGCCACCTGTCAGTCACCCAACTCTCCCTCAGCCACTCCCAGCCAAGAATGAAAACAAACAGTCCTAGCCACCAGCTAGGCCGGCCCAAATGTTCCTACCCTGTCAAAAATCCTCA
Source organism: Lithobates sylvaticus (assembly GCA_028564925.1). Classification (NCBI taxonomy): domain Eukaryota; kingdom Metazoa; phylum Chordata; class Amphibia; order Anura; family Ranidae; genus Lithobates; species Lithobates sylvaticus. The sequence goes on along the minus strand of CM053036.1, from coordinate 57,709,080 downwards.
CTTCTAGCACTCATTAACTAGAGCAGTAATGGCGAACCTTGGCGCCCCAGATGTTTTGGAACAAAATTTTCCATGATGCTCATGCACTCAGCAGTGTAGTTGAGCATCATGGGAAATGTAGTTCCAAAACAACTTGGGTGCCAAGGTTCGCCATCACTGAACTAGAGGGTGCTACTCACCCTTTTAGCCAAAGAAGCATTTTTGAGGCCAGGTACTGTTGGTGGATAAGAAGACTTGGCTCACAAGCGGCAGAGTTTCAGCTTCAGAGCCAACATGTTCACTTGCTGCCTAATATATCCCACCCATTTTCAGATGCTGTTGTAACAACATAATCAATACTATTCACTTTACCTATCAATGGTCATAATGTTATGGCTGATCAGTGTATATGACCTGTTAGCAGTTTAGGTGGCTGAATATTTACATTTGATATGATCTAAATATTGGGTATCAAGTTTTAATTTAATCATGGGAGTTGTGTGGGGTTGCCGACCGCGTTGCCTGTCTTTAATCTGCAGCTGTGCCGTCTTTTGTTTGCAGGTTGTTTGGAGCTTCTTCAGATCACATTACTCTAAGTGCAATTACAGCATCCTGTGATTAGTGTATGCACCTGTGCTTTGAAGAGTGAAGTTCTGGATGTGGCTGCTATTAGGCTTTAAAATGTGCTGAAGCTGCAAACTGGCTTATAACCGGCACTTGCTCATCGTATGATGACGAGACTAAACCTGGAGCGCTATACTTTATGTGAGCAGCATACGCAGTCCCTTCCTTAACCAATTGCCTACCGGGCACTTTCACCCCCTTCCTGCCCAGGCCAATTTTCAGCTTTCAGCACTGTGACACTTTGAATGACAATTGCGCCATCATGCAATGCTGTACACAAACTGCATTTTTATAAAAAAAATTTGAGACAGAAAGAGATTTCTTTTGGTGGTATTTAATCACCACTGGGTTTTTAATTTTTTGCTAAACAAACAAAAAAAGACCAAACATTTTTGCAAAAGAAACATTTTTTTTCTTAGTTTCTATTATAACATTTTATAAATAAGTAATTTTTCTCCTTCACTGATGTGCACTGATGAGGTTGCATTGATGGGCTGCACTGGTGGGCACTAATAGGTGCCACTGATGAGGTGGCACTGATGGGCACTGAAGCCGCACTGATGACGAGGCACTGATGAGGCTGTGCTGATAGGTGGCATTGATGGGCACTGACAGGTAGAACTGATTGGCAGCACTGATGGGCACAGATTGGCAGCACTTGTGGGTACTGTTGGGACTGCACTGATGTTCAGGACACATCAATGTAGATATCCCGTGTGGATTTACCGGTTATCGGCTCTCCTCTCCTCACATGCTGTCAGCGTGAGGAGAAGATTGCTGATAACCGGCAAATCCTGTTTACACTGTGATCAGCTGTGATTGGACACAACTTGTCACATGGTAAAAAGCTGCTGTGATTGGCTCTTTACCCTGTGATCAGCTGTGTACCAAGGACACTGCGATCACAGATCTGTGCCGATGCATGCTGCAGGGGCGTGCAGGAAATGCGATCACAGGAGTACGTCCATGGATGCCCTCCCAGCAATGTGAGCCCGCACTGTAGCCATCAGCTATAGGACAGGCAGGAAGTCATTTAGGTTTATATAAAGTGAAACAAAATCCATCCAAACACCAGCAATCAAAAACACAGAAAACATAAAAATGCCTAACTAACAACCTGACTGAGTGACAAAAACCTAACAAATAACCTAATTATATAGAATCAGTGGCGGAACTACCAGGGTCGCACTTGCGACCGGGCCCTCGCATTCGGCCACTGTAAGGAGGCCCCAAGACAGCAGGAAAGACTTCCGGTCCAGCGCCTGATGTAGCGGCTGCAATTATTGTGAAATGTAGCACAGCTGGTACCAGTGGCAACCCATCCATTAGGATGCACCGGCGAAGCCCCCCCACCCTAATCTATGCGTCCGGCCCCCTGACCTACATGCAGGGCGCTGGACTATGGATTTCAATGGGGGTGGGTGTTTTTATTTTTAAACAGGTGATTAGAGCCAGAGGCTCTAATAGGCTTCAAAAAAGGATGGACTCGGAGCACAGAGCACTGCGCTCCGAGCCCACCCAGTTGTGTGACAACAGCGAATGAATATTCGCAATTGCCACAACGTTCTTTCTCCCAGCCAATCAGGAAGCGGGTTCTGAGACCCGTCACCCGATTGGATGAAAGGACAGGCAATCTTATTTGACGTCTAGGAGGAGTAGGGAGTAGATGCACCAAGCCGCCGTGGTGCAGAGGGGAGGAGACGCGATAGAAGCCGCTCTGTGACCGTGCCCGCGGGACCCACGGACTCGATGTCCGCCGGGTGCCCGCAATGGTGTCATGGAGCTGAAGAATGGGGAGATGCCGATGTAAACACAGCATCTCCCCATTCTGCCTAGTGACAGGACACAGATCGTCTGCTCCCTGTCATCGGGAGCAGCGATCAGTGTCGTGTCACTGCTAGCCCATCCCCCCTTGTTGTAGAATCTGATATTAGCCAATGTATTTCATATTATTCATATTGATTTGCATATATTTTATTGATTATTATTATTATTATTATTATTGTTGTTATATAGTAGTGGTTTTATCAATATTATTATTCAATAAGTAAAGCAACAATTATTAATCTTTAATAATGTATACTGTGTTTTCCATAGATTTAGAAAGATTTAATTTTTAATGTTGAACTTTAAATGACCTCTCTGCTTCTTTCTCATACTTTTATAGTTTACTGGGTGAAAGTTCATTAGAATAGTTTCAAGTTATATATTGTCTCAAGTCCTTGAAATGCATATAAATCAGACAGATATGATAAGAAAACAGGTGTATAAAATAATTAGGTGGAATACGGGAAAGTTATGTAAAGAACATTAAATTAAGTTTGACAGGGTCAAACAAAGGTCTGCTTGAGCCCTCATTAAAACTGTTAAAATACATTGAATAGGGAAGTATATATATATATATATATATATATATTTATGTATATCTATGTATGTTAATAATTAGACGATATTGAATAGGTAATTGGCTTTGCGTATATGTGTATATGTGTGTGTATATATATATATATATATATATATATATATATATATTTATATACGTATTGTACGTGATACAGTAGTTTTACACATAGGATTATACAATAACACATATAACACATCTGGTGGGGTTATTGAAAGTTCATTCTCTCAATGTCATAAATCTGTAATTCTTGAACTTAGTTAAATCTTATAAAGATAAGGAGAGTTTGATAACACAGCTGGGTGCCAGACGGTCTCTACACAGGTCACACTCTTTAATTGGACAAAAGCAGTTATACATAATTTTAATGAACATATGGGAATTCTGGGAGTAATTCAGTTTATCTGGTTGTAGAACAGGTGTCAGATTTATGGTTGGTTACATTGATGTAGATCTTAGTGACCAATCATATCTAGGACAGATGGCTGAGAAAGGCTTGTAAAAGGGTATATAAATGCAAGCTCTACAATTGTTAGTCAGTCAAGTCAGATAGGCGTCTATCAGGCTGACTTTCTGCCACCCTTGCAATAGGGCTGCATAGACAGACAGTCAGAACCAATAGGCAAATATTTGTCCATAACTTGTCTCCTCGTACGAGTCAGAGAAGACTTCTTAACTTGTTCCAGAATGTGGTCTCAGGTGAATTTCCCTCAAGAACTTGGTCAAGCAGGAACCCAAAACTCTGTGAGGGGACCAGACCACTGGTCGCCCGACTGGTCCCTATCAGGTGACGGGTTCCCAAGAATTGGCAGAAAAGACACATTCTGGTGCAAGGTGAAAACAATTCACAATTGTTTCAATTTGGTTAGGGAATAAGAATACCTATATCTAATATGATTGCATTGTAAGAAACTGTATAAATTAGACCTGTATCTTGTAATACTTCGTAAAACGTAAAAAGTTCTGCCTGGTTCGATACTTTAATATTCTACTTCACCCTACAGTTAGAATCACTCCCCAGGACACAGTTAACCCCTCCCCCGCCCGCTAGTGGTTAACCCCTGCACTGCCAGTGACATTTTTACAGTAATAAATGCAATTTTATAGCCTTGATCGCTGTATTAATGCCAATGGTCCCAAAAGTGTGTCAAAATTGTCCAATGTGTCCACCATAATGTCGCAGTCACGATAAAAGCCGCTGATTACCATCATTACTAGTAAAAAAAAAAATATATTAATAAAAATGCCATAAATCTATCCCCTATTTTGTAGACGAGATAACTTTCAATAAATAAATCAATCAATAAACGCTTATTGCGATTTTTTTTTAACCAAAATTTTTTTTATGTAAACGGGTGGCCCCGCCCCCTCTAACGCCCCAGGAAAGCCATAGGGAAGTCTCCGTGCATCAGAGGGGGGCAGGGTCACCAGGGAACATCACAGTGTTGCCCCGCCCTCAGTTAAAAAAGAACTGTCAAAGCAAAGACGCATCATACGGCGGGAGCCTCCCATGGAGGCGGGTCAGTCGCGGCTTTTTTCTTTTTTTTTCTTTTTCGGCCCATCGCGGCGTGATAGAAGAAGATGAATGGACTTCGTGGGACATTTTTATTTTTTAACCACTTAAGCTCCGGATCAATTTGCAGCCAAAGGACCAGGCCCCTTTTTTGCGATTCGGCACTGCATCGCTTTAACTGACAATTGTGCAGTCGGGCAACGTGGCTCCCAAACAAAATTGGCATCCTTTTTTTCCCACAATAGAGCTTTCTTTTGGTGGTATTTGATCACCTCTGCGGTTTTTATTTTTTGCGCTATAAACAAAAATAGAGCGACAATTTTAAAAAAGAATGCTATATTTTTTATTTTTTTCTATAATAAATATCCCCAAAAATATATAAAAAAAATTTTTTTTCCTCAGTTTAGGCTGATACGTATTCTTCTATATATTTTTGGTAAAACAAATGCAATTAGCGATTATTGATTGGTTTGCGCAAAAGTTATAGTGTGTTAGGTACCTGGTAGTGCTGAGCCTGACTTGATGGTTGGAGACCTCTCTTACAACTCTGGTTCAGGGCCTGCTGGATTGGGGACAGCGTAGCCGTGAACTCAGCGGGTAGGAGTGTCCGTGTGGATGCAGCAGGCTGATGCAGGGTAGATGCAGGGCTTGCTCAGAGGGTAGGTCTGCAGATGAAGGTTCGGCAGAAAACCAGGAGGCAGGAGGTAAACCGACAACAGGAGCAGCAGCAGACGGCTGAAGTAGCTGACAGCAACGGCAGAAGATCAGCAGATGACGGCAGCAGCGAAGACCTGTGCAGGGACACTGGAGCAGGGATGGTCAGGCAAGCCGGGTCACAACAGGTAAGGCAGACAGGTAAGGACGGCAGGCAGGAGAATGGTCAGGAGGCAAGCCGGGGGTTCAGCAACAGTAACACAGTCCAGAGCAGGGTCAAACAAGCCGGGGTCAAGGAACGGAGAAAGTAGCGGAGTCAAACAAGCCGGGTCACAGGTAGGGAGCTCAGACAGGTTCAGGTTGGGGTCACAGGTGGGAGCTGAGACGGACAGCGCCGCATGCAGGCAGCTGTCCCCTTTAAATAAGGCCACTGGCGCCAAAGCGGCGCCGATCGCGCACGTGCACGCGCACGGGGGCGCGCGCGCCCGCTATTTGCGCACGGGAGCGCGCGCACGAGTCCCGTTCAGAGGGACCAGGGCTGCCCAGGTGCCCGCGCACCCTCCGGCTAGGGTGCCCAGGGCGGCTAGAGCCCTGACATTGCCCCCTCACAAGGGGCAACCTCCGGGTGCCCATTAGGTGTTGTCTTTCTGGATGGGAAGAAAGAAAGGTGCGGATTAGTCTCTTGGCATGAAGGTTGCATTCTGGCTCCCATGAATTACTCTCGGCCCCATACCCCTTCCACTTAATCAGGAACTGCCTCTCCCCCCTACGTCTCCTGCAATCAAGGATGGCCTCTACCTCGTACTCCTCATTACCTTGGACCAGGACAGGTCCGGGTGGGTTTGTACCCCTATCAGGGAAGGGATCGGGCACAGCGGGTTTCAGGAGAGAAACGTGGAAGACTGGGTGGACTCTCATAGAGTCGGGCAGGGACAGCTCATAGGAAACTTCATTGATCCTCCTCTTCACAGGGAAAGGTCCTAAGAACTTGGGAGCAAGCTTCTTAGAGGGACAAGCAAGTCTAAGGTTAGTTGTAGCTAGCCATACCTGGTCGCCCACCTGCAAGTTCAGCTCACCCCTCCTCTTCCGATCAAAGAATCTTTTGCTGTCCTCCTGTGCCTTGGTGATTGCCTCCTGAAGAATCCTGTTGTTGCGGCTGAGGAACGAAGCTGTATCCTGGACTGCCGGGACTGAAGATTCTGGGAGAAAGTCAGGGAGAAAAGACAAGTGAAAACCGTAGTTGGCAAAAAATGGGGATTGTCCTGTGGCTGAATGACTGGCATTATTATAAGAGAATTCAGCTAGGGGTAATAGGGACACCCAATCGTCCTGCACAAAGGACGTGAAGCACCTTATGTATTGCTCTAAAGTCTGATTGGTGCGTTCCGTCTGCCCATTAGTTTGGGGGTGGTATGCAGAAGAAAGGGCCAGCTCAATCTTAAGGATCTCACAAAGGGCCCTCCAAAAACGGGACGTGAACTGGACCCCCCTATCTGATACTATATTGGCCGGAACCCCATGTAACCTGACTATCTCCTTAATAAAAAGATGGGCAGTCTCTGTGGCAGATGGTGTTCCCCTTAAAGGCAAAAAGTGGGCCATTTTGGACAGCCGGTCCACTACTACAAAAATAGCAGAGCACCCCTCTGAGCACGGAAGCTCGACTATAAAGTCCATGGACAACATTCGCCAAGGTCGATCAGGTGCAGGAAGAGGCTTCAAAAGTCCCCAAGCTCGGTTCCTAGACGTCTTGCTGCGGTTACAAACAGGGCAGGAGTCAACATAAGACTTGCAGAATTCCTTTAGTTTGGGCCACCAAAAGGTGCGTTGCACCAGCTCCACAGTTTTACGGCTCCCGAAGTGTCCTGCCAGTGGATGGTCGTGTAGAAGGGTCAGGACCTTCACCCTTACAGATTCGGGGACGAAGACTTGACTTCCCCTCCAGAGAAGTCCATCACTGGAAGTTAGGGTGACCCCATGGGGTCCCTGGGAACTGGCGGATGCCTCCCGGATTTGAGATAGCAGATCTGGCTGTAAAAGTAGAAAGTTTCCGGAAGATAGGATGGTGTCTGGGGTGGTGGAGTCCTTGGGACTGTCAAACATCCGGGAAAGGGCGTCAGGTTTCACATTCTTGGAACCGGGACGATACGTAATATGAAAGCAGAACCTTGAGAAAAACAGAGCCCAGCGGGCTTGTCGGGGTTTGAGTCGCTTGGCAGTTCGTAAGTACTCAAGGTTCTTGTGGTCAGTGTAGATGAGTACTGGATGATTAGCTCCCTCCAAGAGGTACCTCCATTCCTCTAGTGCCGATTTGATAGCCAAGAGCTCCCGGTCCCCGACATCATAATTCCTCTCGGCTGGAGAAAGTTTCCGAGAGAAAAATCCCACTGGGTGCATGGCGTCTTTATTGCCCTGTCGTTGTGACACGACCGCCCCAACTGCCACTTCAGATGCATCGACCTCCAAGATGTAAGGGAGGGCAGGGTCGGGGTGACTGAGGATAGGGGCGGAGGTAAACAGTCTTTTAAGCTGATCAAAGGCCCCTTGAGCTTCCGGGCCCCAGTGGAAGCGTGTGCCCTGCTTGGTCAGCTGGGTGATGGGGGTGATGATAGCAGAGAACCCCTTAATAAACTTCCTGTAGAAGTTTGCAAATCCTACGAACCGTTGGATTCCTTTTCTATCTACAGGTGCTGGCCAGTCAAGAACGGCGGACACCTTCTGAGGGTCCATTCTAATGCCTGCCGGGGAGATTTCAAGTCCCAAAAACTGGATTTCCTGCTGCTCAAATTCGCACTTCTCGGCCTTTGCATACAGGCCGTGCCGTCGGAGTCGAAGGAGTACCTTGCCCACATGCCCACGATGTTGTTCTAGGGTTTGGGAGAAAATCAAGATGTCGTCCAGATAGACGATCACGAAAATGTCCAAATAGTCTCTGAGTACATCATTGATGAAATGCTGGAACGTGGCCGGGGCATTACAGAGCCCGAAGGGCATGACCAAGTACTCATAGTGGCCGAAACGAGTCCGGAAAGCCGTCTTCCACTCGTCCTCGGCCCGAATGCGGACCAAATTGTAAGCACCCCTGAGGTCCAATTTGGTGAAAACCGTTGCCGATCTTAGCTTCTGAAAGAGCTCAGGGATTAAGGGCAGGGGGTACCGATTCTTGACCGTTATTTTATTGAGCTCCCGGTAGTCCACACAGGGCCTCAAGGACTGATCCTTCTTGGTGACGAAGAAGATGCCTGCGCCAGCAGGAGAGGTGGAATGGCGGATGAACCCCTTCTTTAAGTTTTCGGCAATGTAGGTCTTCAGGGCCTCTTGTTCTTTCTCGGAGAGAGGAAAAATGCGACCGAAGGGAATTTCAGCCCCAGGGAGGAGCTCGATGGGGCAATCATAGGGACGGTGGGGCGGAAGGGAGTCTGCCCCCCGCTTGCTGAAAACGTCCAGAAAGTCATGATAAGGTTGGGGTACAGATTGGCGTAGGTCTTGATCCGCGTCTAGGCAAAGCAAGGTAGAGGATGTTCCGAGGGTTGCAGGTAGGCAGTGTTCCTGGCAGTACCGAGATTGAAATTCTACCTCCCCGGTGGACCAATGGATCAGCGGGTTATGGGCCTGGAGCCATGGCATACCCAGGATGACCGGGAACAGGGGAGAGGAGATCACGTCCATGGTCAGAAGCTCCTGATGTTGAGGGAAAATTGTAGCGGTTAAGGGCAGAGTCTCTTGAGTCACCTGGCCAGACTTAATGCGGGACCCATCCGCCAGAAACACAGTAAGTCCTTGGGTCTTCTTCTGGAGCGGCAGGGCGTGAGTGTTGGCGAAGGTGGCATCCACGAAACAGCTACACGCCCCGGAGTCAATGATGGCGCTGGTGAGGATTGTCCTTCCCTGGCACTGCAACGACAGAGGAAGGGTAAGGTGAATAGTACTGGCTGGGCAGGGTGCAGAGAGAGGAGAAACGGATGACAAGCACTTACGCGTCTTGACAGGGCAACCATTCACGAAATGTCCAGAGCCCCCACAGTACAGACACAGATTCAACTGGCGACGTCGGGCCCGTTCCTCGGGCGTCAAGGGGGCACGTAGAAGACCAATCTGCATCGGTTCGGAACCATCTGAAGCAGGTCCCGCGGGAGGTGTAGAGGGAGCAGGTAGGTAGCGAGTGGCAGGAACAGGAGCCCTAGCGACCATCCAAGCTGGGCGACTGGGCAAAGCAGAGCGTTCAGCTCGGCGCTCCCGTAGGCGACGGTCCAATTGGATTGTCAGAGTGACAAGGTCCTCAAGATCCTCAGGAACTCCTACACGGGCCAGTTCGTCTTTCAACCCCTCTGAGAGGCCCATGCGGAACTGGTGTCTGAGGGCTGCATTGTTCCATTGAGTATCCGCGCTCCAGCGCCTAAAGTCCGTGATATAGTCCTCAGCCGTCCTGCGGCCTTGCTGGAGCGCGGATAGGGCAGATTCAGCTGTAGCCGTGCGTTGAGGGTCGTCATACAACTGTGCCATTGCCTGGAAGAAGGCGGCTAAGGACTGGGTCATGACACTGTTGGCTCCCAGAAGACGGTGGGCCCAGGACTGGGGTTCTCCTTGTAGAAGGGACACCACGAATCCCACCTTGGTGACTTCCAGGGAGAAGGTCCGGGGTTGCAGGGCAAAGTAAAGCTGGCAGGCATCTCGGAAAGCTTGAAACTTGGACCGGTCGCCCGAGAACCTTTCTGGGATAGGTACTCTAGGTTCAGGGGGAAGCATCACCACTGTTGGTTGGGAGGCAGGTTGCACTGGTGGTGGAGGTGCAGCAGCCATGGGGCTGGCAAGTTGTTGAACTTGGCCTTCCAGCTTGGTGTATCCCTCCTGCAGGGATTTCACGGCTTGTGTGAGGGCTGCCAGGTGGGAGCACATTTCCCGCATGGTTGAGGCTCCATCCGCAGGCTCAGTCATATTGGCTGTCCGTACTGTTAGGTACCTGGTAGTGCTGAGCCTGACTTGATGGTTGGAGACCTCTCTTACAACTCTGGTTCAGGGCCTGCTGGATTGGGGACAGCGTAGCCGTGAACTCAGCGGGTAGGAGTGTCCGTGTGGATGCAGCAGGCTGATGCAGGGTAGATGCAGGGCTTGCTCAGAGGGTAGGTCTGCAGATGAAGGTTCGGCAGAAAACCAGGAGGCAGGAGGTAAACCGACAACAGGAGCAGCAGCAGACGGCTGAAGTAGCTGACAGCAACGGCAGAAGATCAGCAGATGACGGCAGCAGCGAAGACCTGTGCAGGGACACTGGAGCAGGGATGGTCAGGCAAGCCGGGTCACAACAGGTAAGGCAGACAGGTAAGGACGGCAGGCAGGAGGATGGTCAGGAGGCAAGCCGGGGGTTCAGCAACAGTAACACAGTCCAGAGCAGGGTCAAACAAGCCGGGGTCAAGGAACGGAGAAAGTAGCGGAGTCAAACAAGCCGGGTCACAGGTAGGGAGCTCAGACAGGTTCAGGTTGGGGTCACAGGTGGGAGCTGAGACGGACAGCGCCGCATGCAGGCAGCTGTCCCCTTTAAATAAGGCCACTGGCGCCAAAGCGGCGCCGATCGCGCACGTGCACGCGCACGGGGGCGCGCGCGCCCGCTATTTGCGCACGGGAGCGCGCGCACGAGTCCCGCGGGCGCGTGCACGCGCCCGCGGCGCGCGCCGACGCGCGCGCCGGCGTTCAGAGGGACCAGGGCTGCCCAGGTGCCCGCGCACCCTCCGGCTAGGGTGCCCAGGGCGGCTAGAGCCCTGACATAGTGTTTACAAAATTGGGGATAGTTTATAGCATTTTTATTAATATTTTTTTTACTAGTAATTGCGGCGATCAGCGATTTTTATTGTGACTGCGACACTATGGCGGACACATCGGACATTTTTGACACATTTTTGGGACCATTGATTCCTGTGTAAATGACACTGGCAGTGAAGGAGTTAACCACTACGGGGAGGGGTTAAGTGTGTGTGTGTGTGATTGTGCCCAGCCGTGCCATTCTGCCGACGTATATCGGCATGAGGCGGTCTTTAAGCGCTAAATACAGGACTTGTCCCAAGCCGTGTCTTGTGATTTTTAACATTTTGACACTTTTTTTGTGAAATGGTAGGGGTACATTTGTATCCCGTTACCATTTCACACCGGGGGGAGGCCAGAATCTGGGGGTCCCTTTGTTAAAGAGGGCTTCTAGATTCCGATAAGCCCCCTGCCCGCAGACTCCCACAACCACTGGGCAAGGGTTGTGGGGATGAGGCCCTTGTCCCCATGTTGGGGCATGTAGCCTGATACGGTTCAGGAGTTCTCACTCTCTCGCCCCCCTCTTTTCCTGCGGCCTGCCAGGTTGCGTGCTCGGATAAAGGTCTGGTATGGATTTTTATTTTATTTTGGCGCAGGGGTTCCCCTTAAAACCTTACCAGACCTGGAGGGCTAGAGGGCCTGGTATGGAATTTGGGGGGGACCCCCACGCAATTTAAATTGTTTTATTTTGGTTCCCCTTAATATTCAAAGGGCATGGTAATGGACTGGGGGGGATCCCATGCCGTTTTTTCAATGACTACTTTTATCTGTATTGCAGGGACCGACAATTCACTATAGCCGTGAGAAGTTTTAAATTACTTTTTTTCCTTTAGAAATGTAATTTTGTGCAGGGACTATTCTAAACACTTTACAGGCATACTATAGACACCCCCCAGGTACAAAATTTAAAGGAATATTTCACTTTTATTGTTTCACTTAAAACTTTTTTTTTTGCATTGATACATGTCCCCTGGGGCAGGACTCAGGTCCCCAAACACTTTTCATGACAATACCATGCATATAAGCCTTTAAACTTAGCACTTTTGATTTCTCCCATAGACTTTTAAAGGGTGTTCTGCGGCTTTCGAATTTGCCGCGAACACCCCAAATTGTTCGCTATTCGGCGAACAGGCGAACACCCGATGTTCGAGTCAAACTTACTCATCCGTAGTCATCACCTGAAGGTAAACCTCCACAGTGGGTGCTGACTGAGTAGTGTGGTTGTTCCCACAGAAGAGAACCATTTGACGGGTGTTCCAACTTTGTTTTAAAGCAGGTTTATACAAAAAATTATTAATAAAATAAAAATAAGAAAATCCCTAATGGTAATATTGTTTGTCAGTTTGCAATGTAAAGTGAATGTGCTTAGTGTAATATTGGGTGTTCCCGCCCAATCACCACCCACTGACTCCCAGTCTATCCTCATACAGCACAGTTACCACTAGCATCAGCTTAACTTGGAGACTGACCAGGAACATTGTTGACATTAAAGAGCCCAGTGAGGCCATACACATTGCAATAGATTCCTGGCCAACTACATATTTTACCGGATGATCCCTCTTCTCAAACATATGTCCCTCTGAGGTCCTGCAACACATGTAACACCCTTATAGAAGGCTAGCAAAACCTGATGAGGAAAGGGGAATCCTTACTAAAAAAAATGTAACTGTCCTTCTTAACCCTAATGAGTACTTGTGCCACCACCTCCCTACATTAGCACCTGTGTTAGTGAGACTGTCACCATCCAGAAGGGATGCAGTCATGTTGTAAATCCTTGTGATGATTAATAGATATTGCTCAGAGAGCTGAATACATGATTGATACTCCAACCTGAATTGAGGACAATTACCTCTCACTTTACGTCAGAGGAGTTCATGGGCGAGTGTGTGCTTTTTACTTTTAGGCCTGGTTCACAGATATGTATTTTTTTTGTGTGTTTTCAGTTTTGCAGAAACACTCTACAGTCCATTTAACATGGTTTCCTATGGTTGTAGTTCACATCTGTGCATTTTATGTAATGAGCCAGTGACTTTTTTCTGTTTTTTGGTTCCATAGACTTCAATGGATCAAAAACATGTATTGAAAAATGCAAAATGCACCTGAAATATGCAAACTGAAACCTGCATAGATGTGAATCAGGCCTAAGTTGATAACAACGTTGTTATTTGTTGATACATTTTATGTTTTTTTCTAATTATGTTCTGAGTCTGATAAATTGTTTTAATTTTGATATTGCATAAACGTCTGGGGTCCCTTTATAACTTCTTTCTTGGCAAACTTTCCCACTATTTTATAAAGGAACTCAAATCTCATGGGAGTGCACTCTATTGTTGATGAGCTGAATTCGTTTGGGATTAGGCCTCCCTCCACAGCTGTCCTAAGATCTCAGAAGGTGCAGTGGCACCAGCTTTGCCAAGGTGAGTATGCTGGAAGTTAAGGTATAAGGTAAGTATTTTTTTTACTTTTTTATTCTGAATTTCTTTCACCTTAAACCAAATATTTATTTTATTTTTTAAGATGATGAAGGTTGGGAGGAAATATGGGAGAGTTCTTTTCTACAGTTGGTGTTCGCAAGGGACAGGTTGATTCAGTACAAACTCCTACATAGGATCTATCTCATGCCTGCATGCAATGCTGTATCCTGGCCTAGGCCAACAAGGCCCAGGCCTAGGGCAGCACTTTGCAGGGGGGCAGCACGTAAAGAGTCCCGCTGGCTTGTTCTACACTGTCATTGTAGAGCCAGTCTTATGGGGCAGACTGGGCTGAGTGGCAAATTAGTCTAGCGCCCCCATAAAGCTGAAGCACTGCTACTGGTATGTGGGCGGCCGGCATTACGCAACTGTGGGGGGGGGGGCGCCGCTTCTAATATTGACTGTCCTATCATCCTTGACCACAAACCTTCCTCACTGTGCTATATGTTTTCTGCTGCACCATTGGCATGGTTATATTTTCTTAGACCTCTCCATAAAATGATCTGAAATTTGTGCTTAAAGTAGAACGATAGGCATCTTCTTTTTCATTTTGGATAGAATAAGGGGGGGTTATAGCCCCTGTCAGTTTATTTTTTTACCATCCCTATCCCATTGCAGAGATTTCCCTTCACTTCCTGCCCCATAGCCAGACAGGAAGTGAGAGAAAATCTATGAAAATTAAGGGAATCCATTGCCCCCCCCCCCCCCCCCCGCCCAGAACTAGTGTCCCCACTCAAAGATTTTAAAGCGGGTCTTGAACAGCAAGGGGTGTGGCCTTGACAGGAAGGGGTGGGTCATATTTAAATTAGAGGGTGCACGAGTTTAGTCAGGCTTAGGGCAGCACAAAACCTAATGCCTGCACGTTTACACAGAATGTATCAGTCTGCTCCTGCGCTCCTGCTCCTGCATGCTCCACCGAGTGTTGGCGGTGTGCAGCGGGCTCGGCAGACTTTATCCACATCTTTTGCCAATGTCCTTATATTCAAACTTTTTGGGAAGCGGTTGTTTTGGTCATACACTCTATGACCTGACCACTATTTATGTGCCCCGGACAGTGGAGGTTTGTTTTCTGGTTTTGGTGGACACTCTGGCTCATCTTCGGGCCTCCAGGTTGCTGATAGGATTTTTATTGTTCTATGCCAGGAAAATGATTCTCCAGTGGAAATCCTCATCTGCTCCAACCCTTACCTTGTGGAAAAAAACAATTAATGTTAAATTACCACTGTACTAGGCCACCTATTTAGGTTTGGGACATTTGGGTAGAGGACCTGTCTACTAATACTGACCCTGAATCTCCTAATTAGTGGATTACCTTACAAAGGAGGACTAGGTGAACATGTAGTTGAACCCATATCCAATCCACATATCTAATGCCACGTACACACGATCGGAATTTCAGATGGAAACAGTCCGATGGGAGCTTTTCATCGGATTTTCCGACCGTGTGTATGCCCATCGGTCTTTTCCTGTCGGCATTTCCGACGGACTTTGGATTGAGAACCTGTTCCTAATTTTTCAGACGGAAAACCTTCCAATCGGATTTTTCGATTGTGTGTATGCAATTCCGACACGCAAAATTCCGACGCATGCTCGGAAACAATTCGACGCATGCTCGGAAGCATTAAACTTCCCTTTTATAGTGCCGTTGAACGTGTTTTATGCCGCTGTGTTATTGACCGTCGGAATTTGGTGTGACCGTGTGTAGGCAATACAGTTTGAGTGAAATTCCGTCAGAATTCCGACGGGAAAACCATCAGAGCTTTTTCCGACAAGAATTCCGACCGTGTGTACGCGGCATTAGAGTTGTGACTTCCATCTTTGTTAAAGGTTGCCTAATACTACCCCTGAGTAGCTGATACCTACAATTAACTAACAAATTCAGAAATTACTGGAGCGTGTAGTTTTGTTCTAGTGCCAATAGTGGCACTACTGTTAAGGTTTTATTTTTTTTATACTGTTTGTTTATTGTAATGTATGTGGATCGAGCCTGGGTATGCTCTGTTTTGTATCTGAACTTGAAACCCTATAAAAATAATTTAAAAAATATATAATAATTCAGGGAGTAAGAGGTTAGCTTATAAGCTGATCTTGCTTTTTCATGCACGGTCTGCTTCTTGCTATTTCAGTAGCTGCTCATGCCTCATGTTAGTATAGCACGGTATCAATCAACCACAGAGCAGGCCACAGCTATGACATTCAGCATCCTTCTATAGTCCCTTTGGGTTGTTCGGAGACCTCTTAGGGACCTCAAGCTTCTCGGAATCCTTTAAATGATGGATGAGAAAACCACCTGCAAACAAGTGATCTGTCCAAAGTTTTGGAGACAGCTTGTAAATAATCAACCCTTCACATCAGACTTCACATCATCAGTGTTTGTGAAATAATAAACCAGTGTTCTAAAAATCCATACAACCACAACACGACTCCTCTGAGACCAGGATCCAGCCTGCGTGCTGCCCTGAAAGCATTAAAACCAGAGAGTGGAAAACATACTAAATAATTCAATTACCCATTACTGTAAGTACAGTAGCCACCTCAGACAGCAAAGCGGAGAAGTCACGTGACTACGCGATGGGTAACACTTCTTAAACTTTGCTCAAAAAGGGAAAATCTGAAGTAGGAATATATATATATTATATATAAGTTGACTTGAAATCAGGAACTGTCAAGCAAAGTCAATTTCCTTTTCTATCCTTAACCACTTTAAGACCAGCCTCGTTTTGGATTTTAGGTGTTTACATGTTTAAAACAGGTTTTATTGCTAGAAAAAAACTTAGAACCCCCAAACATTATATATTGTTTTTTTCTAACACCCTAGAGAATAAAATGGTGGTCGTTGCAATACTTTTTTTCACACCGTATTTGCGCAGCGGTCTTGCAAGCGCACTTTTTTTTGGAAAAAAATCACTTTTTTGAATAAAAAAATAAGACAACAGTAAAGTTAGTCCAATTTTTTTATATATTGTGAAAGATAATGTTACGCCGAGTAAATTGATACCTAACATGTCACGCTTCAAAATTGCGCCCGCTCGTGGTATGGCATCAAACTTTTACCCTCAAAAAAATCTCCATAGGCAACGTTTAAAAAATTCTACAGGTTGCATGTTTTGCGTTACAGAGGAGGTCTATGGCTATAATTATTGCTCTCGCTCTACCGATCGCGGCGATACATCACATGTGTGGTTTGACCACCGTTTTCATATGCGGGCGCTACTCAAGACATGTACGGAGCTGCAGTGAAATGTAAGCGTAGTGCAAACATGACAGGGTGCAAGGGGGTTACCGAGAGGTCAGCTAAGGGGGTTGGTATATTTACCTAGGGGGGCTTACCTTATTGGAGCTCAGCAGTGGTGGGTGGAGTACAGGTCATTGGTGTGGTGGGGAGCAAGGAAAGGTCACCAGTCCAGAGGTAGCAGGCAAGGAGAAACGTTGGGAAGCAGGACCCTGAAAAAGATGAGTGGATTAGATCAACTGTGGGAACAGCTTAGGCAGGCAGCTGAACTACATGGCTCAGACTGGCTTCACAGCCAAATTGCAGCCAATTTGCAGGGGGTAGGGCAGGGACCCCAGACAAGTAGGGACCCCCCGTTGCGGCCTCGGAGGTCTATCCCTCCTGTGCGCCTGAGCCCGGACAACACCCCACGGACTCGACGACGCATTGGGAGCCCCACTAGGGACCCTCCAGGCCCCTCTGCCAAGCGGACACCACGGTCGGCGGGCAGGGGCCCTGGGAGGAATCCCCGAAAGCGTCTGAGTCCCAGGAGAGGGGGGGGCACTCACCCAGCTGGATCCGCGGCCCCCTCCAGGACCATCCAACCTGAAGGACACCAGGCGGCTGCTGCTGGCGATGCTCCGGTCGGGGCAGCCGTCCGACGTGGGAGAATGCGGTCCCCGGGTACCGGCCTTGTCGGTGAAGCGGCCGGTGACCTGCCTCGTGTGGGCGCCATCTTGCCTCCTGGAGGAGGGCCAGCGCCATTGCTACAACAGCAGTCGGGAGGCCACGCCTCCAGGCCCAAGGCCGGGTCTGGGAGGGACGGCCGCTACAGCGCGTGCGCGAGCACGTCGACGGCGGCGCAGAGAGATGACGTCAGCGGAACTGACGTCAGTGACGACGGCCGGAAGTCGGCGGAAGAAGATGGCGGCCGCCATCGGAGCAGCCAAGAAGAAGACCGGAGGCGGCCTGGGGTGCCTGGCGGAGCGGCACAGAGGCCTGGGACGGCGACCGGAAGGCGCGAGGACAGCAGCTGCGAGGAAGGAGAACTGCTGGAGGAAGAAGAAGTCCCGGCGGGAGCAGCGGTCGGTGCGGCTGGTGGGCCATCCAACCTACGGCAGCCAGGTAGGACACGGGGTGTCACTGGGCATCCGGGGGGGAGGGGGGAGGGTGCTGGTTTAGGGGTGTTGGGAGCGGACACTGTTGTGGGGGGTCACCGGGGGGGGGGGGGGGGGGTGGTGGACATGCTCAAGGCCTTGCTACAGAGGTTGGGAGGTGGGATAACACAGGCAGCTGCCCCGACCAACCCCTGGATGCCCCCCAACACCGCAACGCTGGAGACTGGGCCCAGGCAGGGGGTGGGGGTCACGGCGGAAACTCAGACGGAGGCAGCGAGGGACAAGGCCGAAACGACACCGGACAAGGAAGGGGACAAGGAAAAGCACAAGGAGGGTGACAAGGAGAAGGAACTTAACAAGGATAAAGATGCTGAGAAAATTAGGTTAGCCGATGCGGCCCGCTGCGAGGTTTATGTGTGTTTCGAGGGACCGCTGGGGGCACATTTGAAGAAAGAGGTGAGGGAGAAGATCTGGAAGGATGAATTTGTAGAAATTTTTTCCCTACTACCGTTAGAAAAATTTAATTTGGACAGGGTCAAGCCTGACGAGAGCAAAAAGGAGGAGGAGGAAAAGCGTAGGTATAGGCTGATTCCTCGCACCTTCTCAAACTGGCTGCAGGCATTCGCGATCCTGGCGAGTGTGATTGGGGAGAAAGCGCCGGAACATTGTTCGGCTCTCTTCTGTTACCTGGAGGCGATTAGCGAGGCCTATAGGGTGTACGGGTGGCATGGCTCCGCTACGACGAGCAATTTCGCCAGAGAAAAGCGGTGCGTCCGGCCATTAGATGGGACCATAAGGACATCAGCCTGTGGATGAAGTTGATGACTTCTCCCAGGGCTGCGGGACAGTTTTTTCAAGGGGGGGCCGGCGGAGCTTCCTCAGCAGGATCGCCGGCCCCAAAAAAGAAAGGGGTGTGCTGGCAATTTAATGACGGAACATGTAAGTTTGGGAACTCTTGTCGGTACAAACATGAATGTTCAGGTTGCAGTGCAGCACACCCTTTCTCCAGATGTTTCAGGAAAAATCGCGCAGGTGATTCCACTGGAAAAAGGGATGACGCCGGTGAAGTTGGAAAGGATGCGGCCTTTCCTAAGTAGATATCCCGACCGGGCGGCTGCCCAGTTGCTGGAAGCGGGCTTTAGGGAGGGGTTTAGGATTCCGAGCGTGTTGGGGGAGGTTCCGCCAATTTCGGATAATCTGAGGTCGGCGTTAAAACATACGGAAGTGGTGTCAGGTAAATTGGGGAAGGAGGTGGCGCTCGGCAGGATGGCCGGTCCATTTGCTACCCCTCCGGTGCCCAATTTGGTAGTTTCTCCTTTGGGAGTAGTACCCAAGAAGGAACCGGGGCAATTTAGGATGATTCACCACTTGTCGTACCCAAAAGGGGGCTCTGTTAACGATGGTATTGACCCGCAAGCCTGTGCGGTAACCTATACATCGTTTGACGCAGCGGTATCATGGGTGAAAAAATATGGAAAGGGGGCCTTGATGGCAAAGACGGACGTAGAGGCAGCGTTTAGGCTGTTGCCAGTACACCCCCAGAGTATGCAGTTGCTGGGTTGTTATTGGGAAGGAGCGTACTTCGTGGATCGCTGTCTGCCCATGGGATGTTCGATTTCATGTGCCCTGTTTGAAACTTTCAGTTCATTCTTTGAATGGGCAGTTAGGGAGACGGCGGGGGTGAATTCGGTTATCCATTATTTGGACGACTTCCTTTGCGTAGGCCCCCCGGGATCCCGCGGATGCGGGACATTATTGGGGACGCTACAGTACTTGGCGGATAGGTTCGGTATCCCCCTAGCGGCGGACAAAACAGAAGGCCCGATTTCGGAGCTGGTGTTCTTAGGAATTACAATTGATTCCGTGGCGATGGAGTGTAGGCTGCCGGAGACAAAGGTGGTGGCATTGCGGCAGGAAGTCAAGGAGGCGCACGGAAAAAAGAAGTTGAGGTTGAAGGAAGTGCAATCCCTCCTGGGCAAATTAAATTTTGCTTGCAGGATTATACCGATGGGGCGGGTGTTCTGCAGGAGACTGGCGGCAGCAACGGCGGGGGTGAGGATGCCCAACCATTTTATCAGGTTGTCCGAAGGGTTGAGGGAAGACTTGAGAGTATGGTACTCGTTCCTGGTGGAGTTTAATGGGCGATCTATGATGTTGCAGGGACCAGTTAGCAACGCTGACTTGGAACTGTTTACTGACGCGGCGGGTTCTGCGGGTTACGGGGCTTATTGCCAGGGGAGTTGGAGTGCAGGTCCTTGGCCGGAGGAGTGGAGAGCAGCGGGTTTCTTGAAGAACCTGGCACTGCTGGAGCTCTTCCCCATACTGGTAGCGGTGAGGTTATGGGGGGACAAGCTAACAAACAAGAAGGTGCGGTTCAATTGTGACAACATGGGGGTGGTGGTGGCCATTAATAACATTTCAGCCTCATCCCCCCCGGTAGTTAGATTGTTACGGCAGTTGGTACTTTGTTGTTTAAAATTGAACGTGTACATGTATGCGGTTCACATCCCAGGGATCGAGAATAAGTTAGCGGATGCTCTGTCTCGTTTCCAGTGGGAGGAGTTCCGCAGACTGGCTCCAGAGGCAAACGCGACGGGGGACCCGTGCCCGCCGGATCTGTGGAGGATTGCGTTGGGATCGCCGATGGATTGATTATGCAGTCGCTCAGCGAGAGCACTAGGACGGCGTATCACAGGGTGTGGAGTGAATGGTCCGCTTGGTTGACTGAGGTAGGAGGGTCGGAAGACCCCGAGGTATTGGTACATTGGGTATTGTGTTTCATTTGCAGTAGCTACGTGAAGGGGGTGTCGGGCACGGCAATTAGTAAGAAGGTATCAGCGCTGGCATTTAGGTTCCAGTACAAAGGGCTGCCTGACGCGACCAAGAATTTTTTGGTTAAAAAAGCATTGAGGGGTTATAGGAGGGGCCTAGCGCAGAGGGACTCCAGACGCCCCATTTCGTTTGCGGTGTTGAACATTGTGTTGGAACAGGTTAAGAAGGTGTGTTCTACAGTTTTTGAACAAAAACTCTTCCGAGCTGCCTTCCTGTTAGCGTTTTTCGGGGCATTGAGAATTGGGGAGCTGGTGTCGCCATCAAAATCCATTCCAGGTGGTTTGAGGTTTGGGGACGTTACGCTGTCACAGTCAGCAGTAGTCCTATGGGTTAGGAGGTCGAAGACGGACCAGCTGGGAAAAGGGGCACGGGTCGAGCTTTTTGCAGGTTCAGAACCACAAATATGCCCGGTAGCAGCAGTAGACCAATTTTTAAGGGCGCGCCCAGTAGGGGGTGGGGCCTTCTTGATTCATGAGAATGGCTCGTGTTTATCCAGATACCAGTTTACAGCGGTATTTAGAAAATGTTTGGAGGCGGGGGGCCTACCCCCAGGTGAGTATGCGAGTCACTCTTTCAGGATTGGCGCGGCCACGGAGGCTTCCAGGTGGGGTCTACCGGGGGAAGTTATACGCAGGATTGGCAGATGGGAGTCAGCACGTTATCAGGTCTACATTCGCCCCCACCTGGTGTAACGATGTGGGGGATTGGGGATGTTAGTGTGTGGGTTGAACATGTTTTTTATATGTTTCGGTTATTGGTGTTAGATATCTATTTTATGTTTTTCAGCCCCTGTGTGTCTCATATGGATCCTGGGACACTCGTTTGTCTTCTGGGGCGCTAGAAGGGCAGATGTACGGCCGGACGGCAGACAGCTCAGGATGTCTAGGGAGGAGGGTAGGATTCGGTGGATTGGGGTCCCAGGAATGAGGTGGAACAGGGTGTTACCAGAAGTCCACAGGTTTGCAGGAATGGATCGACATCCGGACGTTCTGGTCCTGCATGTGGGGGGGAATGACTTGGTGGTACGGCCCATGCGCCAGATAATCAAGGACGTACAGTGGGACTTTATCAGGCTCAGCACCTCTTTCCCCGGCATGATCATAGTATGGTCAGATATTGTGGCCCGCATGTCGTGGAGAGGGGCCCGCTCCTGGGAAAAGATCAACAAGACCAGGATTAAGGTCAATAAAGAGGTTGGCAGGTTTGTAGCCAGAAACGGAGGCATAGTGGTCAGACACCGGGAATTAGAGGTAGATACGTGGAGGTACCTTAGGGGAGACGGAGTTCACCTCAACCCGGTTGGGATTGATTTGTGGTCTCTGGACTTGGAAGAAGGCATCAGGAGAGCGATGCAGGTGTGGCGGCTGGCACAAGTGTGAGGTGTCACACTTGTCCCGCGGTGGCGTGTTGGTTTTTTCCTTGACGACAGTTAAGTGACTCAGTTAAGAGGTTTTATTCAAAAGTTAGGACCCATCACTGGTATGGAGTCCGCCCGAGTGGTCTGACAGTTGGCCAGACTCACGGGTTAAATCTGTTGGGGGGTCTGTGGTCAGTTGGCAAGTCCCCGAGGCGAGTCTGCGGCTGGGGAGCTTGCCAACAAACGGGATTACAGGCTCAGTTGCAAGTGGTCGTCAGGGATCAGAAAATAATAAGTTGATTAGCTGATTAGCTGGATGAGGAGTGTAAGAAAGGTAAAAGTTTTTCAGTGGTTTAAAAAGTTAATAAAGTTTGTTTGTTTGAGTTAATTTTAAATAAAAGGCCGAACAGGCCATTTTCATCCAGCAGGTGTCAGTGTCTTTGTTATATTTATTATAGAAACATAAGTATTTATATGGTACATGTATGGGTCAGGGCAGTAAGTCATCTGGCTACCCTAGTCAAGACATGTACGGAGCTGCAGTGAAATGTAAGCGTAGTGCAAACATGACAGGGTGCAAGGGGGTTACCGAGAGGTCAGCAAAGGGGGTTGGTATATTTACCTAGGGGGGCTTACCTTATTGGAGCTCAGCAGTGGTGGGTGGAGTACAGGTCATTGGTGTGGTGGGGAGCAAGGAAAGGTCACCAGTCCAGAGGTAGCAGGCAAGGAGAAACGTTCCCGCCCGCCCGCCCTATTGGTAGGGTTAGGTGTTACGTTGGATTTAAAAAGCCAGCGTTGGCGTGTTGGTTTTTTCCTTGACGACAGTTAAGTGACTCAGTTAAGAGGTTTTATTCAAAAGTTAGGACCCATCACTGGTATGGAGTCCGCCCGAGTGGTCTGACAGTTGGCCAGACTCACGGGTTAAATCTGTTGGGGGGTCTGTGGTCAGTTGGCAAGTCCCCGAGGCGAGTCTGCGGCTGGGGAGCTTGCCAACAAACGGGATTACAGGCTCAGTTGCAAGTGGTCGTCAGGGATCAGAAAATAATAAGTTGATTAGCTGATTAGCTGGATGAGGAGTGTAAGAAAGGTAAAAGTTTTTCAGTGGTTTAAAAAGTTAATAAAGTTTGTTTGTTTGAGTTAATTTTAAATAAAAGGCCGAACAGGCCATTTTCATCCAGCAGGTGTCAGTGTCTTTGTTATATTTATTATAGAAACATAAGTATTTATATGGTACATGTATGGGTCAGGGCAGTAAGTCATCTGGCTACCCTAGTCATGACGATGACTGCTACAATAGATCAATTAAAAACATATCTCCACTATATAATCCCCCTCTATCATCTCTATATACTCCCCCCTCTATCATCCCTATATACTCCCCCTCTATCATCTCTAGATACTCCCCCCTCTATCATCTCTATATACTCCCCCTCTATCTTCTCTATATACACCCCTCTATCATCTCTATATACTCCCCCCTCTATCATCTATATATACACCCCTCTATCTACACCCCTCTATCATCTCTATATACTCCCCCCCTCTATCATCTCTATATACTCCCCCTCTATCATCTCTATATACACCCCTCTATCATCTCTATATACTCCCCCTCTATCATCTATATATACACCCCTCTATCTACACCCCTCTATCATCTCTATATACTCCCCCTCTATCATCTCTATATATGCCCCCTCTATCATCTCTATATACTCCCCCCTCTATCATCTATATATACACCCCTCTATCTACACCCCTCTATCATCTCTATATACTCCCCCCTCTATCATCTCTATATATGCCCCCTCTATCATCTCTATATACTCCCCCCTCTATCATCTCTATATACTCCCCCCTCTATCATCTCTATATATACTCCCCCTCTATCATCTCTATATACTACCCCCTCTATCATCTCTATATACACCCCTCTATCATCTCTATATACTCCCCCTCTATCATCTCTATATACACCCCTCTATCTACCCCCCTCTATCATCTCTATATACTCCCCCTCTATCATCTCTATATACCCCCCCCCCCCCTCTATCATCTCTATATACTCCCCCTCTATCTTCTCTATATACACCCCTCTATCATCTCTATATACTCCCCCTCTATCATCTCTATATATACCCCCCTCTATCATCTCTATATACTCCCCCCTCTATCATCTCTATATATGCCCCCCTTTATCATCTCTATATACACCCCCTCTATCATCTCTATATACACCCCCTCTATCATCTCTATATACACCCCCTCTATCATCTCTATATACACCCCCTCTATCATCTCTATATACACCCCCCTCTATCATCTCTATATACACCCCCTCTATCATCTCTATATACACCCCCCTCTATCATCTCTATATACACCCCCCTCTATCATCTCTATATACACCCCCTTATCTACACCCCTCTATCATCTCTATATACTCCCCTCTATCATCTCTATACACATCCCCCTTAATCTCTATATACATCCCTCTATCACCTCCATATACACCCCCCTCTATATACAGGTATACAGGCAGGCTAGGGCGATATACAGGCAGGCTAGGGCGATATACAGGCAGGATAGGGCGGTATACAGGCAGGATAGGGCGGTATACAGGCAGGATAGGGCGGTATACAGGCAGGATAGGGCGGTATACAGGCAGGATAGGGCGGTATACAGGCAGGATAGGGCGGTATACAGGCAGGATAGGGCGGTATACAGGCAGGATAGGGCGGTATACAGGCAGGATAGGGCGGTATACAGGCAGGATAGGGCGGTATACAGGCAGGATAGGGCGGTATACAGGCAGGATAGGGCGATATACAGGCAGGATAGGGCGGTATACAGACAGGCTAGGACAGTATACAGACAGGCTAGGACAGTATACAGACAGGCTAGGACAGTATACAGACAGGCTAGGACGGTATACAGACAGGCTAGGACAGTATACAGACAGGCTAGGACAGTATACAGACAGGCTAGGAGCGGTATACAGACAGGCTAGGGCGGTATACAGACAGGCTAGGGCGGTATACAGACAGGCTAGGGCGGTATACAGACAGGCTAGGGCGGTATACAGACAGGCTAGGGCGGTATACAGACAGGCTAGGACAATATACAGACAGGCTAGGAGCGGTATACAGACAGGCTAGGGCGGTATACAGACAGGCTAGGGCGGTATACAGACAGGCTAGGGCGGTATACAGACAGGCTAGGGCGGTATACAGACAGGCTAGGGCGGTATACAGACAGGCTAGGGCGGTATACAGACAGGCTAGGTTCTAGCCTAGGGGGGAGAGAGAGAGAAGGTGATGATCATGAGGAAGAGAGGTGGGAGGAAGAAGGTCCATAGCACAAAGGGGTGGGAACAGAGAGGGGGGTTATTCTGGGGGTCTCACTCACCAATTATGCTCTCCCATTCAGGCTGGTCTCCCCCCAGGGCCGTGGCAGATATTGTTTGAAAACAGAACTCCCCTCACAGCACAGTACATTGCATGCATGTGACTGGAGTGTGGGCGGGCACAAATGGGAGGCTGAGTATTGGATTGGACAAGCAGTGCAGTGAGGGAGGGGTTAGGAGGACAGTGGAGACAGAGCACAGCCCGACTCCTGCACAAGCTAGCTGGCTTTCCACGCTCACACTGTATTACTGTGACAGGATGCCAGAGGCTGTGGATCCCGGAGCTAGAGGGGAAAAGCTATTCTTGATCTCCCCTAAACACTGTACAAGCCTTGCTGCCTGGGGGAGAAGACGCTCCTCCTGCAGCTGCCCACAGACTCCGCCCCCTGCTCTCCTTTCTAGTCAGCACCAGCGCTTGTTTATACTCATCCCCGCCCTGCTCATACAGAGCTCCGAATGATTTAAGTGCGGGGGGCGGTCGCGAAAGCCGAGAAGCCCCCTGCGGGGGCGGCGCCGCCTCTGCACCACTGCCGTCCCGAGGCCTGGCCTCGGTGGCCTTGTGGGAAATCCGGCCCTGCAGACATGAAATATGAACAAAGTATATCTCTCTATAGTGTGTACTTGATTCCATTCAGAGTACTAAGAGACATTTCTGTCTGCTGCTTCATTCCTCTGCTATCAGCATGAGTCACTTCTGACCAGTTTCCTGACATCAAGATAAAAACAGTGACAGGGGAGAAAGCTTCAGCACACAGCATATGATTGACAGCCTCAGCTCTCTTCCTGTGTTAAAGGGGGGGGGGGGGGCATCCATTCCCTCTAATCAGCTCTCAGAGCTCTCCTCACTGAGCTCTGCAGAGTGTAATTTCAACTTTCTGACCCCTTTTTTTTCTGAAAGTTCAGACAAGCTTTATAAATTCTGGACTTTGAATGGATATAGAGAAGAGAAGGCAACAGATAAACAGATACAACTTGTAGGAGGATTTGTTTAAAGTTATACTAAAATCTTGTTATTTTTTTCCTTTAAAAATAATAAACATGTCATACTTACCTGCTCTGTGCAGTGGTTTTGCACAGAGCAGCCCCGATCCTTCTCTTCTCGTGTCCCTCGCTGGCTCTCTTGGCCCCTCCCTCCTGTCGAGTGCCCCACAGCAAGCAGCTTGTTACGGGGAACCCGAGCTGAGCCGCTGCTCTGTGTGTCTATTCACACAGAGCAGCGGCTCAACTCGGGTGCCCCCATAACAAGCTGTGGTTCAGCCCCACCCCTTCTCCTTATTGGCTAACTGACTTTGATTGACAGCAGTGGGAGCCAGTGGCGCCACGCTGCCGTCTCAGCCAATCCGGAGGGAGATGATGGCCGAGGCACTCCTGCAACCTCACTGGATGGAAATGGGGCACAGGTAAGTATGAGGGGGGATGAGGGGGCTGCTGCACACAGAAGGTTTTTTTTATCTTAATGCATAGAATCCTTTAAGGTAAAAAACCTTCTGCCTTTACAATCACTTTAATCTCTGTGGATCGCCTGAGGCCAGTCACTTCACTGGGCATATGAAAGGGTTTAACCATGAATTACAGCCCTAGAATAATTGCTCTCATTCTGACAGTTGTGATACCTCACATGTATGATGCAATTTATGTTTACATACACGTGTGCACCCTATGCTGTGCTTTTGAATTGGGGTGTGTATGGGGGTGACGGGATGCTTTTAATTTTTAATTTTTTTTATATTTTTATAACTTATTTATAACATGATTTTTTTTATTTATTTTTTTACTTTAATGCTATCACAAGGGGGCTAGCAAGCTCCTTATGTGATAGCATGGACAGGTGACAGGTTCTCTTTATGGAGACATCAGGGGTCTACCACTTCAGCGAATTAATAGCAGATTGTGCTTTATTAGCTGCTTCCCTGACCACAGTAGCCAGGGAATGGCAGCTATGAATCCAGAAGTGATGTAATACACATCTCTTTGGGGTCCTTTTGTCACAGGGGAATTGTGGTGGTCCAATTACCTCCTGCTTTGAAGAGAGGCTGAGAAACACCACTGGTGCTGCTGGGGGGGGGGGGGTTACACCTTCAGATCCCATAATAGTGATATAGAGTCACCTGGATCATTTTTATCTGAAAACCTTTGGCTGGCTCTAAAAATCAATACCCTGCTTAAGACCCTTGTCAACCAGGATGTTTATAAATGTAGACAAGAGGTTGAAAACCCCGCGGCCAGAGGGCATTCATGTGCCCAAGTGCATATTAATGCATGCATGGCAACCCACACTTACAACCAGCCATAGCCAAAAGACCCCAATTCAGACTGGACGGGCTGTGTCTTACAATTAGTTTTCTTTCAAGCAGAAGAGTGGTCAACAAAACAAGCCAAAGGTCAGTAACAAGTGGTTGCAGCTTGGGATCAAGCAAAAGTGTAGTCCGGGAACAAGCCAAAGGTTGGTAACAAGTGGTAGTGGAGATACGGATGGCAGCATGAGTGACAACAGAGAGATTTTGGGTAGAGAGATAACAATAATCTGGCATGCAGAAAGTTCAAAGACATGGCCCACGCTAGCCAGGTGGCCCCACCCCTTACCTATATAATAAATATATAACGGTGGAGCCTGCAGTATGCAGTTAGCCTTCATGTCGGCAAAAGTGTTTTTTTTTTCTGGTGCAGCATGTATTTGACGATAGATTTATATCAGGGACACAATTCTTTTATTTTTAATAAAGGAATTGTCAAAAACTGTGTGTGTTTTTATTTCTTTTTGACACTTTTTTGGTGATCGGGTAGGGGTACTTTGAACCCAATACTCATTCACATAGAATTCACATACTTTTTTTTTTTTAATTTTTAGGTCTGGCGGGTGAGGTGATTGATGATGGATGTACATCAAGGGACACAATTTTTTTTTCAATAAAGGACTTGTCAAAAAGATTTTTGGGATAATTACTTTGGTACACTTTTTTGGTGAATGGGTACTGTTACGATGTACCCAATACCAATTCACATAGGGGGGCCAGGATCTGGGGACCCCCTTGTTAAAAGGGGGCTTCCAGGTTCCGATAAACTCCCCCACCTGCAAACCCCAACAGCCACAGCCCAGGGTTGTGGGGAGGAGACCCTTGTCCCCATAAGATAAGGGTTTGGTATACATTTTGGGGGGCCACCACACATTTTTTTTTCTATTTTGGCGTGGGGTTCCCCTTAAAATTAATACCAGACCTGAAGGGCCTGGTATGGACTGGGGGGACCCAAACTGTTTTTTTCTTTATTTGACTGTTTTTTTTTTTGCTACAGCATGTTCTATGCATGCTACAGATGCACCACTTTACAGGCAGACTAAGGGGAACCCCCAGGCACTATATTTAAAATAATTTTTCATTTTTATTGGTGTACTTTAACCCCTTCAACCCCTGGAAGAATTTATCCCCTTCCTGACCAGGCCATTTTTTGCGATATGGCACTGCGTCGATTTAACTTACAATTATGCAGAGCTTTATTTTGGTGGTATTTGGTCACTGATGCGTTTTTTTTTTCCACTATAAACAAAGAAAGAGCGAAAATTTTGTAAAAAAATATTTTTAACTTTTTGCTATAATAAATATCCCAAATTAAAAAAAAAAATGTCTTTATCAGTTTAGGTCAATATGTATTCTTCTACATATTTTTGGTAAAAAAAAAATTGCAATAAGCGTATATTGAGTGGTTTGTGCAAAAGTTATAGCGTTTACAAAATAGGGGATAGATTTATGGCATTTTTATTTATTTATTTTTTTACTAGTAATGGCAGCGATCAGCAATTTTGCGGCAGACAGATCGGATACTTTTAACACTTTTTTGGCACCATTGACATTTATACAGAGATCAGACCTAAAAATAGCTACTGATTACTGTATGAATGTCACTGGCAGGGAATGGGTTAACACTAGGGGGCGATCAAGGGGTTAAATGTGTGTTCTAACTGTGAGGGGAGCTGGACTGACTGGGGGAGGAGACTGGAACACATGATCTGTTTCTCCTCCCCTGACAAGACAAGGATTTGTGTGTTTACACACATAAATCCCCATTCCTGCTCTCTTGCACACAATCGCGGGAAGCGATCAAGCATCATTAAAATCACTGCTCCTGAAAAAAGCAATTGGTTTTAAAACATATTTTTGCATTGATACATGTTCCCCAGGGCAAGGCATATTAGCGTTCGGCTCCCATACACTTCAATGGGGTTCACCGTTCGGGTTACAACGTTTCCCCTGTTCGGGAGTCCTGCTGCGAACCAAACAGGGGGGGTGTGTTCGGCCCATCTCTACATATCAGTGCTGTCTATCAGTACTGCCTACCAGTGCCACCTATCAGTGCAGCTCATCAGTGCCCACCAGTGCTGTCAATCAGTGCTTATCAGCACTGCTAATCAGTGCCAATCAGTGCCACTGACCAGTGCCTATCAGTGCCCAACAGTGCCATCTGTCAGTGCTGCCTCATCAGTGCCTCCTGTTCAGTGCCCACCAATGCTGCCAATCAGTGCTGCCAATCAGTCCCCATCAGTGCTGCCAATTAGTGCCTACACATCAGTGTGACCTATTAGTGCTGCCTATCAGTGCCCATCAGTGCCACCTACCAGAGCCCACCAGTGTTGCCTCATCAGTGCCCATCAGTGCCATCTCTTCAGTGCCCATCAGTGCAGCCTCATCAGCGCACATCAGTGAAGTAGAAAAATTACCTGATTGCAAAATTTTATAACAAGCTATAAAAAAAAAAAAATTTTTAGCAAAAAAAATTTAAACCCAGTGGTGATTAAATACCCCCAAAAAGAAAGCTCTGTGTGAAAAAAATGATAAGAAAAATCATATGGGTACAGTGCTGCATGACCGCGCAATTGTTTTTCAAAGTGTGACAGCGCTGAAAGCTGAAAATTGGCCTGGGCAGTTAGGGAGTAAGTAAGTAAGTGCCCAGTAAGCAAGTGGTTAAAAAGGAAGTTCATGGGAGGAGTAAAGGGTACAAGGTTCAAGAGAAGCAAGGTTCAAGGCAGGATCATTCAAGGAATTGTCCAGGGCGCTCTCCAGCATCCCAGGTGGCTTAGCGAGAAGAGACAGCACCAGACACAGCAGAGGTCGCAGGTTCAGACGTGTGTCCTGACACCCAGTGCTTTGGGGTATGGGGGAGCATGCAACGCCTTCCCAGCATATAGGGCCTCAAATAGGGTTGCCACCTTTTCTTCAAAACAAACCCGAACACTTTAGCGGCGCATGGCAAAATTTTTGTTGTAGTACAATTGTAAAAGACCTGGGACATCTTCTGGGTGCACCATGGAGAGTAGTAATGCGGCGAACAGTGGGTGGGGCCAAACTGCATCAACAGATGGCAACAGATTTGTGTGGGAATATCTTGGTTACTTGCGATGCCACAGTCTGGTCTGAATAAGGTGTTTGGGTTTCAGGCAGCCTAAAACCCGGGCATATGACTTAAAGCCTGGACTGTCCAGGTAAATCCATGTCAGGTGGCAACCCTAGGTGTCACCCCCCCTTTCCCCATAATACAGAGGTCAGTGTCACCCCTTCATAATACAGAGGTCAGTGTCACCCCCTTCATAATACAGAGGTCAGTGTCACCCCCTTCATAATACAGAGGTCAGTCTCAACCCCTTCTTCATAATACAGAGGTTAGTGTCAACCCCCTCATAATAAAGAGGATAATGTCACATTCCTTCATAGTACAGGTGTCAGTGCCCCCCTTTGTAATACAGGGGTCAGTGTCACTCCCACCATAATACCAGGGCTCCCCATAGAGTCCCCCATTAGATCAGTTGGACTGGAGGTGTGTCCGGGTTTCGGGTGGATTGAAACCCGGACGCATGTGTCAAAACCCGAACTGTCCGGGACAAAACTGGACAGGTGGCAACCCTAGCCTGAAACCCTATCCAGTGTGAAATAGAATGATATCATAAGTTCCTGTGTGCACTTATCTGGTGCAGAGCTTACAATTAGAACCACTAAGCCAAGGTTTGTTGCTAAAATGCATTGCTTATCCATCAGAACAGCGCAGGATGATTCCTGCACAAAACTTGTACAGTCCGCATTTACACTTAGAAAAATATGGGATTTCCAAGGCTCTCCGTTGTGGGCGATAAACCGGTAACTACCCCAGCTTCTGTGAGTCTTTCACTATAAAATCGCTCTGCAAAAGAAGAAAGCTGGAAATAAATGAAGCCCAGATGACTCATTGATGCTGTCCAGACTTACAAAGCTGTTCAGATCAAGGATTTCTCTATCAAAGGAGCAGTAACCGAAACTCCGGCCCACAACATTCCCGTAAATACAACCTGTACTTGCTTGTACTGGAGAAACTGATATACAGCTAATCTACCAAGAGAGTCTACACTTTAAAAAAAATACATAGGCCAATGTACTTTATGAAAAGAAAAATGCCCAGAATATGGATATATAATATAAAGTAAAACTGCAACATTATTTAAGGATATGGCTAAATAAAAGCCTTGTCTTGTTTGTATTGCTGTGTGTCCATTAGGAATAATCCCTGTCACTTCTTGTAGAGGTAAACACAAATAAAAGGAGGACGAGCTCACTGATGTGAATGCAGAAATTATTAAAAGTCTTACCAATGTTTTAATTCTTTTTTAGATTTATCTATTGGAGAGAGTGTGTCATCATGGCGACTACAAAGGAAGTGAGCAGAAATCCCAAAAGGAACATTAGCATATAGCACTCCTTCTCCTGGGTGGTTGCGAATGTCCACTTAAGTGGTGTGGCAAGTTAACATTTCCATTTCCGCTGTTTGCCGGTTGGTCTGGCACTTACCCCATCTAGGCAGATAGCGGGTGGTGGGCAGCATGCAGTGGCTCTGTGTCCTCTCCTCCATCGGCGGCTTCCAGTGTGTGGCTCCTCCCTTCCTCCAATGCGTCCAATACGATCGCCTGTCATTTCAGCCAATTGGGTAACGGGTATCAAAACCTGCTTCCTAATTGGCCGGGAGGAGGATCAGTGTTAGATAAGCAAATATACATTCGCTGTTGTAACACAGCTGGGTGGGCTGTGAGCACATTCTCTGTGCCCCAAGCCCACTGTATTTTGAAGCCTCTGGCTCTAATCAGTGCTTCAAAAAAACACCTACCCCCGCATTGGAATCCATGCATCCAGCATCCTGAAATAGGCCAGAGGCATGGATAGAGGGAGGTGGCGATGGATGGGGGGGCGGTGCCCATGCGCCCTTAATGGACGGGCCGCCCCTGGGTGGCAAACTTTGCTACTTAGGCATTGACTGCTTTCTAATAGGGACCAGACCTTGGGGAACATCATGTACAAAAGCAGTGTTTCTTCAGTTGTCAATGGTCAAGGACACCGTGGGTGCAGACACTGCCGAGTCCTTAACAATCAGTGACGTCACTGGCCCCATTCACTTACCAGGCTATGTAAACAAAGAAGTGGGGATAATAAATAAAATAAAACAGTGTGGGGGGTTACCCCCCCCCCCAGAAGTCATCCCAAGCCCTTCAGGTCTGGTATGAACTCTAAAGCCCCATACACACGGTCGGACAATCCGCGGACCAGGTCGGTCGGATCCTGTCCGTCATACTTTGTCTGATGTTGGTTTTGCGTACACACGGTCGGACAAAGTTGTCGGAAAATCCGATCATTCTGAACGTGGTGACGTTTGTTGCCTACGACGGGACTACGTAGAGGCTAGTAGCCAATAGCTTTGGTCTTGTAATGTGATCTGAGCATGCGTAGCACTTTGTCCGGTCGGACAACCGTACACACGATCGGATTTGGTGTGATCGGACCGTGTTGTCGGCAAATCTTTCCAGCAGGAGATAAGACTTTGTCCGTCGGACAATCCGACGTACACTGTCCGATGGTGCATACACACGGTCTGATTTTTCAACAACATTGTCCGATCGGACAGAATCCATGAAAAAGTCAGACCGTGTGTATGGGGCTTTAGGGAGATCCCATGCAACAAAAAAAAGTGAAATCCTTAAAAATCCACATCAGACCATTATCCAAGTATGCAGTCTTGCCAGCCAGAGAAGAGGGGAATTATTGTGTGCCCCCATGAACTATATCAGCCTGTAGGCATGTAGAAGTTCTGGCTGCCCGTTTACAATGCCCAGTCGGGAAGCTAAAAGTTAAGTGTGTTCCTGGTTTTTCTGTTTGGCAGGTTTTTGCTGGGTCAAGCCCACTGGGTCTGTGTGCTATAATGGAACAGGGGGTCCAAACTCAAAAGAGAAATAAAGCCTGAACCTAAAAGGGGAAAGAGTAAGGTATGGCCGGAGCCCGATGAGGCCCAGAAATGTAGGGATTGGAATGCTGCCATGCTGTCATCAGAGCCTGGAGGACCAGAGAATTGCCAACATCAGAATTTACCCACTATGGACTCCTCCAGTTATGGACCTAACCTAAGCAGGCATGCTGGGGCAGCCACAAGCCTGAAGTTAGGGAATAGGGATGTTTGGAGAATGTCTGCACTTTATTCCAAACTGTTACCTGTGATTGTCACTGTGATAATGTATTCTTAAGTAAAGCTTTTTAAAACTTTGCCTTTGCCTAGTCTGAAGTTTGCTAAAGGGGTGCAGTGTAAGTAACCGGCACATATAGGCTACAACTTGAGTCATTAAATACAATGGGGTATGAAGACATCAGTACAAGAGTTAAAGTGGTTGTAAACCCTTACAAACCACTTTGACCTACAGGTAAGCCTAGATTAATGCCGCGTACACACGAAGGGACTTTTCCCGGCGGACCTAAGTCCAGCGGACAATCCGCTGGACTTTCCAGCTGGGTCCGCTGGACTAAAAAGCGAACGGACTTGACCACACACGATCACGCAAAAAGTCAGACGGTTCACGCGATGACGTACAGCACGTACGACGGGACTAGAAAACGAAAAATACTAGAAAAATACTTGCTACTGAGCATGCGTCCTTTTTGGTCCGCCGGACCATACTACACACGGCCGGATTGTCCGCTGGACTGCCAAGTCCAGCGGATAATTTTAAAACAAAACTTAAAAACTTTAGTCCGCCGTACTTTGGCCAAAAAAAGTCCGCCGGCGCCCACACACGAGGGGATTATCCGCTAGACTTCAGTCCAGCGGATAATCCCGCGGGATTGTCCCTTCGTGTGTACGCGGCATAAGGCTTACCTGTAGGTCCAATAAATATCTCCTAAACCTACATGGTTTAGGAGATATTTAGAAAAAAAAGAGGCAGGCGCACTGAGCATGCTGAGATCACGGCGATATGCCGCTCTCGTGCGCATGCGTGGGAGTGACGTCATCGCCGCTCCCGCGAATGACAGCGCTGGAGCGGCGAGACCCGGAAGTCACTCCTGGATTGATTGCGGCGGCGGAGGTCGTGGACGAGGGTCGCTTCGGGGGCTTCGTTCTCAGGTAGGTTATTCAAAATGAGCTAGTATGCTATGCATACTAGCTCATTATGCCTTTGCCTTGCAGGTTCCGTTTTTTTTAAAAAGAGGCATTACTTCCTCTTTAATACAGTGTGAAGATACAAGTGGTTACCAAGGGTAACAAAGGTTTCTCTAGCAGCCTGTCCTAATCATGTACATGTGGCAGGTGAGAAAGAAGAAAGCTGGGAGATATTGTTGGCACTCCTTCTGCAGCGATCTGTCTTCCATTGCAATGCGAGCAGATCTGCACTGCCGGTACTGAAGAGAAAGAGTGAAGTGAAGTGCATGCATGCTGTCCACGCTAGGTGCACAGCGGAACCCCATACCATTACTGGAAGTGGAGTAACAGTTTTACGCTAGACAGGTGGAGAGGGCATTGGCTCTGCATGTCCCTCCTTAATGCACAAGTGATTGTCTTAATGTTTAATACATCAAGAGAGTTTACTAGAGTTTGTTTGAATTTGCCATGCAGGGGGTCATTAGTGTGGCTCAAGTAAAGGTACCCCATGTATAGTGTATTGACCCTGTACAAAGTGCCTGGCATAGCCCAGAAAAACCCACCCAGGGCTAAGCCTCTCATGTGACCATTGCTGGGCACCAAACGAGGAGAAAAATATGGAGTACTTGATGACCAACCTCTCACCCTGACCTGCCCCACATTACAAACCTTATTACGCTCAAAGTGGGGGGACTACCTTGAAAAAGCACCTTTTCCCCATGTTTACAGTATAAGGACAAGTGCCTCTTCTCCATAACCCTGGCCTCGTGGTTATAGGGGTCTATGGGTGGGGAGTGGGCTTATCAGAATCTGAAAGCTCCTTTAACAATAAAGGGCACCTAGATAATGCCCCAATACCCCCTCTCCCCCACTGTAAATTAGTATATAACACTCTTTGTCTTGGGGTGGTTTAGAATAACTCTCTAACTAGTGTGGCGAGCTAACATTTCAATTTCAGGGTGGAATCCTTCACTTATGGTAGAGTGGGAAGAAAAGTTGGAAGCCAGTCATTTTACGGAATTGTTTTGCTAAAAAAAAAAAAACTCTAATGCCCAGGTTTTCTAGTAGCAGCTATTGTTGCTAGCCCTTTGTGAGCAGCCAAGTAGATTACAATGACTCTGAGAGCAGTCACTGTTGAGATCTATGACTCTATATAGGCAGTAACAGTCTGTTGTTGAAGGAAAACACATCTTTCCTTTTCTTTAAATAAGTTCTAGGCCCTTGACCTTAGCAATGTCCAGCCTAGCAGCGTCTACCTAGCTCTTCCATGGAATCACTTCAGTACAAAAGACGTCTCTATAAAATGCTCCATACAGACAGTCATCTTCTTGGCCTGCTTTCTCTGTCTATACCCTCTAACAGTGCAGCTGAAATTCCCTAAGCCTTTAAAACAGGGCCCGGCTGGGGCAAGGCCCAGGAGAGAAAGAACCCACCTTCCTTATGTCCATACCAAAATCCTAAGTGTCTGACTATGGTACATAAATATTTATAACTCATAGATTGTTGCCTCTCACACTAACTACTAGAGACAACTCAACAGCAACATTCAGAAATATACCATTCTGGAACCAACATGTAACAAGTAAGGCAAAAGTACTGACCTGCATACGTGCCTTTGAGGCAGATTGAAAGCTAGAGAGCTAGAATGTTCAAAAGGACAATTTAACCATGAAAATTCACATTTCCTCCTCACAGCTTTTCTTTAAAGTGAATTGTGCTTCATCTATTTAAGGAAACGCAATACGCTCAATTCAGTGGTGGCCCCTGCAGCAGCATATACTTACCTTCCTTCTGATCTCCTTCTGCTCTGTTTGCTTCTGAGAGAGAAGAAAAATACCTGGTGCTCACAGGTATGGGCACCATGTTTCTTAAATGACAGTGCTGACAACTGCAATTGGCTGCTGAGGAGCCAATGTTGTCACATGGGGTGGGGGAAGCTCCAACTAGACCAACTTGCAGCTTATACGATGTATTTGTATAGGCAGCTGGTGGCGCTGGCTTAAAATTAGTCTGTTGCTTTGCAAAGCACAGATTCACTTTAAAAATGTCCCTTGCAATGCTCATTAAGTCTAGGGTAAGAGGAATAAGCAGTAATAGAGGATAAGGAAAGCAACAGCCTTTGCTCATGTTGACGTTTTTGAAAGTTTATTGAGAAGGAACAAAAACAGTAAAAGTAAAGATTAGAAAGTGAAGAGATTAACATGCGTGGAGGTCCTCAGACAAAGCAAGTATAGCCAGGTGCTAGCACAGGAACCCTTTAAGGGTAATAGGGACTGTGGGGACTCCATAGAACTCTTCTGATGGGACAACAAGTCCAGACATGCCCATTTGTTATGTCCCCATTGCCTTATGTTCTCATCTGATTAGTCAACTTCGGACTTGGATAGAAGATGCTGTTTAGGAAAGGGCTCTAGGAGGTATAATTTCATCATGTACAGGCAACACTGCATTTCAGCAGCAAAGAAACAACAATTCCCAGGGGGCCATGCAACCTGGTAGAAAAGGGCAGATCTGAACTAAGTAAGCTGCTCGGGGAGGTTCAGGGCACTTGACACCAGACATAGGAAGGAAGCAGATGTCCAGGCTAGAGTGTTCATTCGAGACACTTGCCTTCCTAAGCAGCAGCATCTCCAAAAGTACAGATCTGGTTCGCCAGTCTTCTTCTGAATCTCCAGCAGCACCAAGCAGGTTTACCGTTCTTCTTCTGCATCTCCATCAGTGCAGAGCGGGTTCACCAGAGCTCAAGTCGTTAATCCATTAGGGGCCCCTCTGCCGTCGGCATCCACAGCTGAAGCACAGGATTGGTGAGAGGGAAGTCAACCCATTACACTCACCGTACAGCTGGAACTTCAGCCTGACAAAGTTTTCCCTTCTGTTCCTTAGACATTGCCTTGCTCACGTAGCAAGCCACTAAGCATTGCCATACCACTTATCCAGGAGTGTCCCATTAACTCAGGACCATTTTAACTTCTCCATGAACTTGTTGCATGTTTTTTTCACTACCATTTAAGCCTTCTACAAGTTATTTCCACCAAAGCCCCTCCTGAACTTTCTGCCCTCCTGAACTGAAAGCAGTTGGAAGGCACCCAATATCACCATTGGTGCACCACCATAAGGGCCCCATCAAAGCCAGCAGAATTTTTTTATTGGATACTATCTCATTCTGTCTCACAGTACTTTGCATGGATTTTCTTCCTAGAATAGTGAAGTCCTGCAGGCAGACTTGAATCTAGCAGAGTCAAGGCAGCATATCCACCAGGGGTTTATACTATCCATGTTCAGGCTAACCTTGTAACACTCTAGGTGACTCTGTTACAGTTTAGGCTGATTGGTAAAACCCTGGCACAGTTACTCATGCCCTCTGCATACAAACTTGGTATAGAAGTGCTCTGTACAGGAATTTGTGTTGTCTAATTTTGGTTGCAGTTTGTGTCATCTTGCCCTACTTAACCAATTTATTTCTAATACAGTGTTCCTCTAACCTGGTGTTGTCCATTTCATTGAGGGGGTGTGTCAGAGCAGTACGGTGAGCTGCCCAACCAACCTGAGAAGGAAACACATTTTTAGAGGGTCCAGTAAATCAGTATCTCCTTAGGGGGGTGCAATACACAAGTGTTCCAAAAACTTGATCTTTTCATCAGAATGGGAAGCATTTAAAGTGAAGCTCCATGGTCCTTCAGAAAAAATAGAAGTCAGCAGCTACAAATACTGTAGCTGCTGACTTTTAATATTAGAACACTTACCTGTCCACAAATCCAGCAGTGTTTTTAGCTGAGCCGATTTTTCAATCGGCTCTTGAGTGCTGCTGCCGCCATCTCGGGTAAGGGAAACCAGCAGTGACGCTTTGCGGCTTCACAGCCAGTTCTCTACTGCGCATGTGTGAAGCGCTTTGTGAATGGCCCAGCGACAGGGCAAGGTGGATGGGGGCTGAACTTCCGGATGAGTTTGCCATGGTGAAGTTAGCCAGAAGTGGGAGCAGATACCTGTCAAAACCAGGTGCCTGCTCCCCCCCCCCCCCCCAAGGTGCCAAATTTGGCAGCGGAAGCGGGGAGGAGGCAAACAAGCTGATCTTCCCCGTTTTTGGTGGAGCTCCACTTTAAGCTATAATCTGGATAATTGCCATGTTGGACCTCCCAAACATAAACATTTTAAATATGAAATAATATGAAATAATACATGTAAGAATGTGCACAAGCAACACATATGCCTGTTATAAAAAAAAAACATAACACTAGTACATACATGATAATTATTTTTCTTTATTATTATTTTATTCCTCCCTTTTGCCACAGGTTTCATCCTAGCTGCAAGAAAGCTGCTTTCCTCCGCTGCTCTGCCCATCGCTGGCTTTCTGATGTCATCCCATACAAAGCAGGACCAGCAGTCAGTAAAGATTTGACCCCCCTCCCCGGAGTGCTCGAGAGTGGAAGAGAGTGCCAGCTGCCAGGGAGAGAGAAATAGTAAGTACCACTTACACATCACAGTACATTCTCTCCACCCCTGCATTAAACAAACATGTAACCCTACAAAAAAGGGGGGGGGGGGTAGGGTAGTCCAAGGATAACTTTTTAAACTAATCTGGAATTTTAGAGTATGGCGGTAATTAGAAAATGGAGCAAAAGCTGGTCTGAGCCTAACACCTCTACTAAAATAACTGAGTAACCCTTTTATATCATTTGATAACAGTCTGTGAAATATCTCAAAGGAGTGAAAATAATTCCCCCCACGTTTGTTCCTCTCTGTCTACAAAGACAAAGAATAGGAGAAAACAGATGCGAGCGGAAGCTGTCTCAGTCGCAAACTAGGTCACAGTATCAACTAACAGTAAATATACTTTGTAAGTTCTACTTCTTAAAGATACAAAAAAATCTCAAGCCCAAAAAAAAAAAAAGGCCACACTGTCCAAAAATGGCTGTCATGTCTATCTAAATAGATCAACAGATATTTTCTGTATTTGCTGAAAGTGTTCTTAGCTTGAAAAAAAGGGAACAAAGTCAGCCACTATTTCTAAGGGCTGTAAGCTATAATATACAGTACATTTTTTTTCTCTTGGGTTTAGTTATGCTTCAATGCTACAGCATACAAACACATATCAGTAAAAAATTCCAATCTTGTGCAACAGTTTGCGGAAGACCCTTTTGTGTATCAGCATGACTGTGCACAAATCAAACCCAATGTAACGCTACCCCTGCAAGACCCTCTAGTATATTTGGGTCCTCTGTTATTGGGCCCAAGACAGAGCTTCACCCCTGCTGACACCACCAGAATACATTGGTCAGGGAGTCTTCTGGCTTCACACAAGGAAAATATGCACACACTGTTATAACCACTTACTGACAGTAATACGTACACATGTTGCGACTTGCAAGTGGTCCCTCACATGGCTTCTCACAAACTGCAAACGAGACTTCCACAAGCAAACATGTGGAAGAAGGTGCTCTGGTCAGATGAGACCAAAATTGAACTTTTTGGCCTAAAAGTCTGTTAGAGTCTGCAAAAGACTTGAGAGTGGGGTGGAGGTTCACCTTCCAGCAGGACAACAACCCTAAACATACAGCCAGAGCTACCATGGAATGGTTTATATTGAAGCATATTCATGTGTTAGAGTGAGTCCAGACCTAAATCCAATTGAAAATCTGTGGCAAGACTTGAAAATTGCTTTTCACAGACGCTCTATCCAATCTGACAGAGCTTGAGCTATTTTGCTAAGAAGAATGGACAAAATGTTCCTTCTCTAGATGTGTAAAACTGGTAGAGACATCCCCAAAAAGACTTGCAGCTGCAATTGCAGCGAAAGCTGGTTCTACAAAGTATTGACTCAGTGGGACTGAAGACAAATGCACGCCACACTTTTCACATATTTATTTCTAAAAGAATTTGAAAAACATTTATCATTTTCCTTCCACTTCACAATTATGTGCCACTTTGTGTTGGTCTATCACATAAAATCCCAATAAAATCTATTTACATTTTTGGCTGTAACATGACAAAATGTGGAAAATTTCAAGGGGTATGAATACTTTTTCAAGGCACTGTAATTACCATTCTCCTGCAGCCTCGGGGGTCAGGCATCGGTGCACACTGAGGGTAGACCAAAAGGGTTCCAGCCCATCCTAGGACTGCCTTGAGACATGCACCGCCCCACTCCTTAGATGTGCAGCAGAAGGGAGGTAGAGAGGGGCGGTGGCTGACTATTCCTATTAATATGCCCGTTCTGTGAGCCTGTGCAGGGGTGGGGATGTGCGACAGGAAGGAGGTGGAGAGGAGCAGTCCCAAGTGGCTGACTATTTCTATTAAAATGCCCATGCTGCGAGCCTGTGTAGGGGGGTGGTGCGGCAGGAGGGAGGTGAAGAGGGGCGATCCCAGGCGGCTGACTATTCCTATTGAAATGCTCAAGCTGCGAGCCTGTGCATGGCGGGGGGGGGGGGGGGGGGGCACTGGCTATACATTCCCAGGACAGCATAGCCCTGTCCATACTCGCACTCCTCATATTTCCTTTCGCAAAATCCGAGCAGGCAAGTGGAAATTTTGAGGGCTGCTCTAGAGTCTCTGCTAAAAAATATATATATAATGTTTGGGGGTTCTAAGTATTTTCGATCAAAAACACAGATGTTTACAAAAAGTGCCAGAAAAGGCTTGGTCTTCAAGTGGTTAATAAATGAGTAGATTGTATTGAAATCAATAAAGTGTACAGTAGTGATTCAACAGTTGACAAAAGGTAATAATAAAAAATAAATTTCAGCACAGGAACAATGCAATACAGTGCAATATAGCTGTCTATATAGCAGGCTATATAGCTCCCTGCTTTGAGTTGGGTGACTGTTTCCTGTTTTCCCCTTTTGGGATTATACTCTTATGCCGCGTACACACGAGCGGACTTTTCGACAGCAAAGGTCTGACAGAACGAATCCGTCGGACAATTCCGTGTGTGGGCTCAATCGGACTTTTGCAGTCGAAAAATCCGACAGACTTTAGAAATAGAACATGTCTTAAATTTTCCCGTCGGAACTCCGCTGGACCCAGTTCCTATCAAAAAATCCGCTTGTCTGTGTGCTAGTCCGACGGACAAACAACGACGCTAGGGCAGCTATTGGCTACTGGCTACGAACTTCCTTATTCTAGTCCGGTCGTACGTCATCATGTTCGAATCCGTCAGAATTTAGTGTGATTGTGTGTGGCCAAGTCCGTTCATTCGAAAAGTTTGTCGGAACTCCGTTGAAAGTCAGTCGGAAAGACCGTCGGACCTAGTCCGTCGGAAAGTCCGCTCGTGTGTACGTGGCATTAGATTATCTGGCCATTTTCTTTTTATATATATATATATATATATATATATATATATATATATATATATATATATATATATATATATATCTTTCTGATTATATGATATCAATTAGTGGCTTGCTCCTTGACGACACCTGCCACACCACCTTTCAGAAGACTCTTCTCAATTGATCTCTATTTACAGTCAAAGGAATTGAGGCCCTGAGAAAGCAAAGATATGAAACGTGTCGACCTCCTGACTTAGTAGATATAGAGATATATTGTTTAAATATCATCTTGATCATATTGATTTGAGCCAATCCCTTTGGCTTTATTTATAAATTTGTAAAGGTTTTTTAAAGAATTTTGTAATAAAGACAATATT
Organism: Lithobates sylvaticus; assembly: GCA_028564925.1. Taxonomy (NCBI): domain Eukaryota; kingdom Metazoa; phylum Chordata; class Amphibia; order Anura; family Ranidae; genus Lithobates; species Lithobates sylvaticus. Next base: position 57,666,662 of record CM053036.1, on the reverse strand, counting down.
TATAGTAATTTTGTAAATGTCCTTCACTGGTACCGGTAAAATCCAATCACACCGTTCTATCAAAAGCATATATAGGTGTGATAGTCAGGTTGGTATGTAACCAACCTTTGGCCATGTAGTGTATTTATTATTATGTTCCATCCTAGTAGCGGACATTAGCGAGTGTTGTTTGATTTTCCCCCTTTTTCCCTTTGTTTCCGTTTCTTCCTCCTTCTCATCTCTTTGTGATCACACTTTGATTTAATAGATTCCATAATTATACTGAATTGTTTGGTTATGATGCAATAAGCAATTTTCTTTATTCCTTGGAAAGTAATTACATTTGACTATGAAAAAATAATTATGTTGGCGTTTATAGATGATTATTGAATTTCGTATTTCTCAAAACAGTAATCTGGGACTCAGAAGTGTGAAATTTGATTGAATTCCTGGGTCTGTTTTGATTCCTTCCTAAATAAAACAATACAGAATATGCTATTCTACTCTTCGCTCCAGCTCCGTTCTATGAACTAGAAGCTTGCCTATATAGTTGAATTCCATACTGCAGCAAACCCTGCCAGACTTTTAACATGCAAGAAAACCTAAATAAATCTCCCTCCAAATCAGCTAATTGGGATCGTTATTCAGAACTTATGTACCTGACATGCACCATCAGGTACCTCTGGACAGATGGCTAAATGATATCACTTTCATTATTATAATTATGGAGCCCATCTTTGCTTTTCATCAGGGGGGACATTTATCAGAACTAGTGAAATGCTGACTGTGTCTCCTTGGGGGGATCGATTGCTATTATGTAACCAGATTATCACTAGAGTATATTACAATGTAAATATTATTGTGATCACATTTGACAATTTATATTTTGGCAATTATCTTTTTGCAGCAAATGTTCATAAATTAAAGTAGTTAAAGGCAATATATATTTTCAAATGTTTTTTTTTTTTTCTTTTAACTAAGTACTGCATTAGTGTAGTTATATTCCCTGTGTTGTTAATTTTCTTTAGCTTGTAATGATGGGATCACATGTTGTAGCTGCGGTTTACAGTGTCGTGGCTGATATCGATTTCCCTATGTCCATGTCTATGTCCATGACCTATGTCCATGTATTCAGTCAGCTACCCTGCCCTTATATGCTAAAGGAGCCGGTCACTTTTGTGTTCCTTGCTACAGTCTTCATTCCATATCTAGCCATTTCCTCTGAAGGGGGGTGTTATGGTGTGTGGTTGTTTTTCAGGGTTTGGGCTTGGCCCCTTAGTTCCAGTGAAGGGAACTCTTAAGGTGTCAGCATACTAAAAGTTTTTGACAATTTCATGCTCCCAACTTTATGGGAACAGCTTGGGGATGGCCCCTTCCTGTTCCAACATGACTGCATAGCAGTGCAAGGTCCATAAATACATGGATGAGCGAGTTTGGGGTGGAGGAACTTGACTGGCCTGCACAGCATCCTGACTTCAACCCCATAGAACACCTTTGGGATGAATTAGAGCAGAGACATCAGTGCCTGACCTCACAAAATGTGCATCTGGAAGAATGGTCAAACATTCCCATAGACACACTCCTAAACCTTGTGGAGAGCCTTCTTAGAACAGTTGAAGCTGTTATAGCTTAAAAAGGGTGGACCAACTCAATATTGAACCCTACGGACTAAGACTGGGATGTCATTAAAGTCCATGTGTGTGTAAAGACAGGCATCCCAATACTTTGGGTACTATAGTGTATACATTAGGGATGAGCCCGATGTTCGACTAAAATGTAAGTTCGAGACGAACATCGGGTGTTCGTCGAATAGCGAACATTATGCAGTGTTCGCGTCAAATTCGAAAGCTGTGCAACAACCGTTAAAGTCTATGGGACACTAACATGAAAAATCAAAAGTGCTAATTTTAAAGGCTTATATGCAAGTTATTGCCATAAAAAAGTGTATGGGGACCGTGTCTTGCCCCAGGGGACATGTATCAATGCAAAAAAAAAGGTTTAAAAACTGATGTTTTTTCAGGAGCAGTGATTTTAATAATGCTTAAAGTGAAACAATAAAAATGAAATATTCCTTTAAAGATCGTGCCTGGGGGTGTCTATAGTATGCCTGTAAGGTAGCGCATCTTTCCCGTGTTTAGTAAATTCCACAGCAAGATTACATTTCTAAAGGTAAAAATGTAATTTAAAACTGATCGCGGCTGTAATGAATTGTCGGATCCCAACAATATAGATAAAAATCATTGAAAAAAACATCATGGGAACCTGGGTCCTGCCCCAGTGGACATGTATCAATGCAAAAAAAATGGGGGGTGTCTCCTTAGTATGCCTGTTAAGTAGCACAATTTTCCCGTGTTTAGAACAATACCACAGCAAAAATCATTTCTAAAGGAAAAAAAGCAATTTAAAACTGCTTGTGGCTGTAATGAATTGTCGAATCCTGGCAATATAGATGAAAATCATTGAAAAAAATGGCATGGTTCCCCCCTCCCCAGTCTAATACCAGGCCCTTAAGGTCTGGTATGGATATTAAGGGGAACCCTGCACCAAATAAAAATACAAAATTATGTAGGTGTCTCCCCAAAATCAATACCAGGCGTTTCAGGTCTGGTATGGATTTTAAGGGGAACCTTGAGCCAAAATTTAAAAAAAAATGGCGTAGTGGTTCCCCCAAAATCCATACCAGACACTTATCCAAGCACACAACCTGGCAGGCCGCAGGAAAAGGGGGTGGAAAGAGAGCGGCCCCTCCCCCCTCCTGAACTGTACCAGGCCACATGCCCTCAACATGGGGAGGGTGCTTTTGGATCCCCCCCAAAGCACCTTGTCCCCATGTTAATGGGGACAAGGGACTCATCCCCACAACCTTTGCCCGGTGTTTGTGGGGACCTGCGGGTGGGGGGCTAACAAGGGGACCCCTAGATCCCACCCCCCCATTGGAATGGGTATCGGGTGCATTGTACCCCTGCACATTCTCCAAAAAAAGTGTCAAAAATAGTAAAAATGACAGTAGACAGTTTGGGACAAGTCCTTTATTAAAAAAAAAAAATGTCCCGGGATGTAAATCCATCATCCATCATGCTGCCTGACGAATTAAAAAAACAAACAAAAAAAAAATGCAAAAACTCCGCCTTTATGGGAGGCTCTCACTAACTGAAGCCTCTTTGTGATGACAGATGTTTTATAGCTGAGGACGGGGCCACCCAGTGACATAAACGGGTGACCCCGCCCCCTCTGACGCCATGTGACGTTAGAGGAAATTCATCCATATATATTATATATATTAGACTGCTACATTGTGACTTTGTAGCAATTCACAAAATTATATATGAATACACACAAATGTTTTGCCTTTCATTTTTATTACATGGTCAGCGTTTACATATGCTTTAATGGGTTATTAATTGTTATCTTATGTTTGGCTGGAGTTCCGCTTGAAGGAACTTACATATGGACATAACTTTGCGGTAGGCTTAGGTTCTATTTAAACATGCTTCTTTAAGCCACACCCACTGCACCTGCCTTCGTTAAGCCACATCCACTTGCCATTTTTAGGGTTCCAATGATGCCCTAGGTCAGTGATGGTGAACCTTGCCACCCCATTTGTTTTAGAACTACATTTCCCATGATGCTCATCTACACTGCAGAGTGCATGATGAGCATCATGGGAAATGTAGTTTCAAAACATCCATCACTGCCCTAGGTCTTCAATGGCCTCAGTAATGGCCTTGAGTACAAAATGCAATAAAAACGGTTTGGTCTTCACTATAACATTTTTTTTATTTAGAGACACAAAAGAAAGGCCAGGAAAGAACCTTTGTAAGTTCAATAACAATGTAACACTCCTTCAGGTTAGTTCTATTAACTTCTTTGTCCCCTGTCTCAGAAATGACATTTAGCTCCCTCTATTTTTGGCTGTCATTAAACCTTCTTCTTCTTCTTGTGGTTTCTTCTAAAAGCTTTTCCTGCCCAAATAAATCTGAATATATCCTAATATCTGCTGGCTTAATTTAGTGTCCTCTCCCACCCGCCGCTAATGCGCAGTCCAATATTTCACCATCAAGCGTGACCTTCAAGGGAGTATCCTTTTCTCATCTCACATCCCCAATTGTCATCCTGGGATTTCGTTTCCTCCTCTGTCACTGCCGCTGTTTACAAAGTATTCAAGCAGAGCCAATGTTTTAGTTTTTAAATAAACTATCGATCCGGCTGCCAGGGAAAAGATCAGTTTAATAAAAAATGATTTGGCACCAGAAGGAGTCCAAATAGCCCTGCGATAAATCACGGCTTGAACTCCCAAACTTGCTGTGACGATCCATCCTGCGTCTTGCCGCTGCTGTCAGCGCCGCGAGAATGTAGTCAGAGCTTTAGAGGCCAGGAGAGGTCAGCGGAGATCCTGCAGAATGTTGAGACATTTGTTACAATGTTGCAGGGTGGGCGGTCAGCACATTTTAATTACATATGATCCATTTGAGTTTTCATTTGTCTGCTTTCTTGTATTTAACCACTTGCCTATGGGCACTTTTATCCCCTTCCTGCCCAGGCCAATTTTCAGCTTTCAGTGATGTCACACTTCGAATGACAATTGCCCGGTCATGCAACACTGTACCCATATGAATTTTTTTTTAATTTATTTCACACAAACAGAGCTTTTTTTTGGTGGTATTTAATCACCAATGGGTTTTTAATTTTTTACTAAACAGATGAAAATAGTCTGAAAATTTTCAAAAAAACAAAACATTTTCATAGTTTGTTATACAATTTTGCAAAGGTAATTTTTCTCCTTCACTGATGTGAGCTGATGAGGCTGCACTGATGGGCACAGATAGGTGGCACTGGTGAGGCGGCACTGATGAGGAGGCACTGATGGGCACTGATAGGTAGCTGCACTGATAGGTGGCACTGATGGGCTCTGAAAGACAGCACTGAAGGGAACTGGGAAGTGGCACTGATAGGCAGCACTGATAGGTGGCACTGATAGGCAGCACTGATGGGCAGGGATAGGCTGCACTGATAGGCACTGATGAGGCAGCTCTGATGGGCACTGATAGGTGGTACTGATGGGCACTGGTGGGGTGGCACTGATGAGAAAGTAATAAGGAGGATCTACCGATGTGCCGCAATGATGAGCCATAATAGGCGGCACTGATGAGCACTGATAGGTGGCACTGATGGGCTCTGATAGACAGTACTGAAGAGCACTGAGAGGTGGCACTGATAGGCACTGGTAGGCAGCACTGATAGGTGACATTGATGAGGAGGCACTGATGAGCACTGATAGGGGGCACTGGTGGGCACTGTTGGGACTGCACTGATAATCAGCTGTCAGCGTGAGGAAAGAAAAGCCAATAACCGGCTTGTGTTTACATCCTGTGATCAGCTGTCATTGGACACAGCTGATCATGTGGTAAAGGGCCACTGTGATTTTGGCCCTTTACCCCGTGAGTGTGAAGAATGGGCAACTCAATATTGAACCCTTCGGACTAAGACTGAGATTAAAAGTTCACGTGCGTGTAAAGGCAGGCATCCCAATACTTTTGGTAATATAGTGTATACATACATATATATTATTATATATATATATATATATATATATATATATATATATATATATATATATATATGCCGTATATTATTATATATGATATATATATGATATTATATATGCTACATTGTGACTTTATGCAAAATCAAACATTTTAGGCTATTTTCCCTCCAGGTTGAATGTTATTAATTCATACTGAATAAAGTAAATCAGGAAAATACTGCATTATGGCCGCCAGATGGAGCTGATAAGTAAGTTAGTTTGTTTTACATTTCCTATGGTCATCAGCTCCATCTAGTGTCCATAGTGACAAAATGTTGTATTCTCCTGATTTTTTTTTTTAATATGCCCCTTGCACAAACTAGTTAGCACGCGTGACATTGACTTTAAAAAAATATATAGATGAATACAACAGAGAGCAAGAGAGACCCCCCCCCCCCTCTCATAGTGGCTACAACAGGTTGGTGGAGCTGGGAACTTAGGTGCTGAAAGAGATGTGGTGGGAAATGGGGGTGTACTGCGACAATCGACCTATAATTGAAATATCTTTCTGTCACTGGTTTCGGAATACCCAGCAGCTTATAAGTTATATCTGACATTTGAAATAAATTTTACCTGGGCTACTTGCTCAAAGTTTTCGTTTAGTCAGTATTATGGCGCTCATTGAGATGCAAGGCGTTTAGCCCCACTCTCGTTACCGGCGCAGGTTGCCAATGTTTTGATTAATGTAACTATTTTTTTCTAATATGTTTCCCTGCCTGTAACCCTTCATCCTGTTTCCCTGTTATTAATGTGTTGTTGCAGTGGAGTTAAATAGATTGAACAAGAAGAATTAATTGGCTGAACACAGGCCGGTTTGTGTTGGAAAGCAGAGAGTGGTTATATCTTGTGAATGTGCTGGCTTGGAAAGCAAATGTCTGTTCAAGTTCTTGAAAGTCTATTTTTGTTAGGACCGAAAGCGTGTCTCTAGGCCAATAATTTTTTAAGCAATGGATAGAGTGGAAAAGGGTTAGACCTTCTGTAAAGTTTTTAATTCTGTCTGTGTTTCCACTAAGGAGATTCAGCACCTCTATACCTTACAGAGACCATTTTCTCCGGGAAGGACAATTAGGGAAAATTCTAAAGTTAAAGCTGAAGTTTAGGTACATCTCTTTTTACAATAGATTGGTCCAGCTGGGACACCCATAAATATGTATGTGCTATTCCAGTGGGCGGGGTTGCCAATAGGAGGGTTCAACAGTCCTCCCATACCAGCGGAGTCTGCCTGTGGCTCTCCCCTCTTCTCGGAGTTCAGGTTGTCCTCTAGGGCTCTTGCATATCTCCGCCTCAGTGCCTCATGCAGAGTATACTGGAGGCCAGAGGCCAGATCAGAGGGTGCTCAGCAGCTTTCCCTCCCCAGACAGATGAAGGTGGGAAACTAGGCTTGGGGGTGGGGGGGGTGACACCTCCTGCCCTCCTTGCACAGGTGATCCCTTCTTTATGGCTGGTCCAGCAGCTAAAGATGGGGCAGGACAGGGAGCAGAAATGACAGCCCTTCAAGTCTTCCATCACAAGTAGTGCAGTAAGTGACTGACTGCTCTGTCACAACATACTATTCAATGACTGCCCCCTCGCTACATTTCGCTCACTGACTGCCTGCCACTACATACTGCTCACTGACTGCCTGCCACTACATACTGCTCACTGACTTCCTGCCACAACATACTGTTCACTGACTGCCCTATCGCTACATTCCGCTCACTGACTGCCTGCCACTACATACTGCTCACTGACTGCCCTGCCACTACATTCTGCTCACTGACTGCCTGCCACTACATACCGCTCACTGACGGCCTGCCACTACATACTGCTCACTGACTGCCTGCCACTACATACTGCTCACTGACTGCCCTGCCACAACATACTGCTCACTGACTGCCCTGCCACTACATACTGCTCACTGACTGCCCTGCCACAACATACTGCTCACTGACTGCCTGCCACTACATACTGCTCACTGACTGCCCTGCCACAACATACTGCTCACTGACTGCCCTGCCACTACATACTGCTCACTGACTGCCTGTCACTACATACTGCTCACTGACTGCCCTGCCACTGCATACTGCTCACTGACTGCCTGCCACTACATACTGCTCACTGACCACCCTACCGCTACATACTAAACAAGTGTAATCTGGCACTGATAAGAAACCAATTCAAGCAATAAAAAAAATGGTCCAAACATATAAATAATATTGTCCTTAAAGTGGTGTTGCCACCAAAAAAAAAAATTGGCTTAAAAATCATAAAAAAAAGAAAAAAAAATAATTGGAAAAAAATTTTTTTACTCACCTCTAAATGCCAGTTGCTAGGGGGTCCCTCGTAGT
>CM053036.1:57596557-57658309 GCA_028564925.1 Lithobates sylvaticus | reverse complement strand
ATGCATTTTGATCCGAATTTTGGGTATTTTTGTTATCGTTTTAACAAACGATAACAAACGTGCAGAATCCGAAAACTGAAAGATCTGACATAAATAAATGCTTTATTTTCATTTTTGTTGCAACAGTTCGCTATAGATAGGAGATTCTACATGATGCTGACTATAGTGATCTGTGTCCATCGAACCTGTGCCTAACCTTAGCTCTATTAGTCCAAGATTATTCTACATAGAGAGAAAAGATTTGACATAGAGAGAAAAGATTCAACATTATAGAGACAATAGCAAAAAAGGTTGAATGTGCCTAACCTAACTCTATTAGTCCAAGATTATTTGACATAGAGAGAAAATATTCAACATAAAGATTTGACGAAGCAGTCGGCACGAGCGGACATTTATGGTCAAATGCTCTGCCCATAGGCTATAGAAGAATTCTAATGTTGGTTGACTAGTAATAATAATTAATAAATATAATTATTACTAGTGTCATACAACATTAGAATTCTACTATAGCTTGTAAGCGGAACATTCGACCGGAAATGTACGATTGCGGCGCCGTACAGTTTAGCTGCTCCGTCTAATCTTCTTAGAACATTCGACAGACATCATAAGCCTTCAATGACAGATTCGATCTTAATTATTTCGAATTTTCGGATGAATGCATTTTTTAACAAAACAAAATAAATAAAAAGGAATTTCGGGAGCAACTAAATACATTTATTTTTCGGACGAAAGCGAAATTCCGAAACAAAATATTTCAGTGTGCACATGTCTAATGCTGGCAGCACTCATACGTCTATTTCCCAAAGACAACCTCTGGATATGACGCTGAGCATGTGCACTCAACTTCTTTGGTCGACCGTGGCAAGGCCTGTTCTGAGTGGAACCTGTCCTGTTAAACTTCTGTATGGTCTTGGCCACCGTGCTGCAGCTTAGTTTCAGGGTCTTGGCAAACTTCTTATAGCTAAGGCCATCTTTATATAGAGCTACAGTTATTTTTTTCATATTCTCAGAGAGTTCTTTGCCATGAGGTGCCATGTTGAACTTCCAGTAACCAGTATGAGAGAGTGAGAGCGAAAACACCAAATTCATCACAGCTTCTCCCCATTCACACCTGAGACCTTATACCACTAACAAGTCAAATGACACTGGGGAGGGGAAATGGCTAACTGGGCCCAATTTGGACATTTTCACTTAGGGGTGTGTACTCACTTTTGTTGCCAGCAGTTTAGACATTAATGGCTGTATGTTGAGTTATTTTGAGGGGACAGCAAATTTACACTGTTATACAAGCTGTACACTCACTACTTTAGGTTGTAGCAAAGTGTAATTTCTTCGGTGTTGTCACATGAAAAGATATAAATAAAATATTTACAAAATTGGGAGGCGTGCACTCACTTTTGTGAGATACTGTATTTGCAGTGTTTACTTATCTCTCTCCAAAGCACTGGGTCCTGTGTCTTTCTGCTGTTTCGTTCCACTGTTATCAGCATGATAACTTCTGACAAGTTCTCCGTCAACCAAGATAAAACCAGCCTGAAATTTGTGCCGGGGAGGGTGCTATTAACCTCCCTGGCGGTATGATTATTTCTGATTTTAGGTGCTGAAAGCGGTACAATTATTTTGCATGGAATGGTGTTTTATATTTTAGGCCTGCAATTCTTAGGAGTAACTCACTTAAGTCTGTCCAAACCAAAGTCTAGTAGACTTCCTGGGTATGATAAAGTTTGAAACACAAATTCATAAATTATAATATAATAAATAACTATAAAAATTATTCAGTAATGTAATCAAATCAAAAACACTGAAATTTGCTCAGTTGCAGAATTGTCGCTGTCATTAGATTTAGTGTTTGATGACGAATTTCCCCAAAAATCGCTATCGCTCAATTCTGCAAGTGATTCTAATTTATTATCACTGTTTTCTAGCTGGTATAAAATCACTTTTGACATAAAGGGACACTTTTGGGTTGCTATGGACAATCTCCAAATTCCAGCCAGAAAAAAACGATATTTATAATATAAAACTACATGCAGGGCACTAGGGACCAAGGGGATGTGTATTTTTTTTATACAGTACTGTAATCTGTAAGATTACAGTACTGTATGTGTATTGTGTGTTTTTACTTTTTTGAATTTGGCTCCGATCTCTGCTCCCGTGCGTCGCAACGTCGCAGGGAACGGAGCTCAGCGGCACTCGGGCACTGTGTGAATCGAGCAGAGGAGCTCGCACACACAGCGGATGTCATAAAGTTTCTTATGTTTCAATTAAAATGTTTTGTATGTTCCTAATAAGGCATATTTAACCATTTGCCGACCGGCTCACGCAGATATGCGGCGGCAGAGTTGCACCGCTGCCCGAATTGCCGTACCCGCACGGCAGCTCCTTTGAGAGCCATATCAGGCGCGCATGCCCGCATGCATGCTCGCTGCCAACCACCCGTGAATACGGGCACTAGAGCCATAACGGGGATTTGTGTGTGTAAACACAAATCCCTGTTCTGACAGGGGAGGAGAGAAAGATTGTGTGTTCCTAGGTCCTTGTGTGTAAGTAGGAACAACGATCTGGCTCCTCCTCTAGTCAGTCCCCTCACAGTTAGAAACATACCTTGGGAACACACTTAACCCCTTGATCGCCCCCTAGTGTTAACCCCCTTCCCTGCCAGTGACATTTATACAGTAATCAGTGCATTTTTTTAGCAGTTTTTATTTTTTTAGGATAATTATTATAGCAAAAAGTAAAACATATATATATTTTTTCCAAATTTTTGCTTTTTTTGTTTATAGAGCAAAAAAAAAAAAAGGTGGTCAAATACCACCAAAATAAAGCTCAGTTTGTGGGAAAAAAGGACGTCAATTTTATTTGGGTACAGTATCGCAATTGTCAGTTAAAGCGACTCAGTGCCGTATCGCAAAAAATAGCCTGGTCATTAAGGGGGCAAATCCTTCCGGGGCTGAAGCGGTAGAAGTCCCATCTATTTTTATTCCTTCATCCTTTGAGATGGTCATGCAAATGCATGGTAGTTACTTCTACAGGGTGAATTCCATGTCCATACTGCCTCAGTGAGTCTAGGGGGCTGGGCATGAATGGGTTAAAAAGTGCACATGCTCCCCCAACAAATGGCTGTACACATGGAAGACATGCAACTAAGCATGTGGCTAGGCCACGCCACAAAAAAATTTATATCTTCTAAATTTTTACCAAAATTTCTCCCTTATAACCTTACAAGTCTATAGGAATGCAAAACCCCCTTAAAGCAGGTCACATGCAGGTCATAAGTAGGTCAACTGTGGGTGAAATGTACCTGTTAAAGAATTCTGAATGATCTCAGAAGCATCCAAAACTGTCATATTGATGCCATCGATCCAAGCCCAAAGCCCATTAGCAGAGGCCTGCCATTATTACAGCTTGAAAACATTTTTTTTCTTTTTACATTTCTTATTTAATGACTTGTTTTCCTTGTTTATTTCCTGAGATTGCAATGTGGCGTCTGGTTATTTATTTACTCCAATTTTCAATTATTGTCACTTCATTATTTCTGCTTCTGCTTCTGCTGCTGCTGCGACCTTGTGAATTGCAATGCAAAACACAGGTGCCCCATAAATAATAGGCCTGGAAGCGCAGTTTACTCCTAATTATCACAGCATGTCAGGATCCTAATATACGGAAATGCTTCACACCGCTGGCTGCCCTTGGGTGGTGTAAATGACATTATGTTGTTCAATAGGCGATATTGATACCCTATCGGAAAACAACTAGCATGGAGTAGCAGTGGAATGAATCATATGGATAGCCACCCCATGACCTAATTAATCTTCAACACTCTGAGCACTTGGCAAGTCCTCACAGAGCAGAAGGTGTGGGATTCGTAAATATAAGAAGAAACGGACAGCTCAGCTTATGATTCTGAAGAACCCCAGTCAAACCCCAAGATTTAGGTGGTGCATACGTGGATTTGCTGCATGAAAATCTTGTTTCTTTTCTAGATTACAATCACAAACTTATTTAACACTTTTGGGGCAGTAACAACAGGCAGTTGAGCTGTGTTTTGAAAGCTTGCTACATGTGGCAGTCTCTCCCCTTGTGAATCCCTGGGTGTGCTAAAATACTAACTCTGTCCTTGCTCCCTGCTGCTCTTTGGCAAGATTCCTTCTCAAACCGGATGTTGAAAGGAATCTTCCAAGCCAGCCCAAGCCCCAACCTGGAGGCTGATCCCCCCAGTCCTTGGGGTCCCCTCCTAGGCCACCAACTGTGGGTTTATCAACACTTTAATTACTTGTGTTGGTGGTTTTGCTTTCTGTCCTAGGTGATTAACAGGGCCGGACTGGCCTACCGGGATACCGGGATATTTCCTGGTAGGCTGCCTGCCCTGGGGCCGCTTTGCGGCTGCAGTGCTCCCCTCTCATGCTCCTGTGATCACGGAGCTGGCCGGGTCTGTGTTCAGCGGTCGCTCTGTAACACGGTCCCGCCCCCTAGACCGGCTCGTGTGATAGTAGATAGAATCCACCTATCACACGGCGCGGTTTAGGGGGGCGGGACCGTGTTACAGCGCGACCGATGAACACAGACCCGGCCAGCTCCGTGATCACAGGAGAAGATGCCTGTGAGTAGCCTGTGTGCCTGGATAGGGGGATCAGCAGGGGGGCGGCATATAGAGGAAATGAGCTTTCTATATTCCTCCATGCAGCCGCTGAATGCTTGGAGGAGGGAGAGGAGGAGAATCAAGCATTCAGCGGCTGCATGGAGGAATATAGAAAGCTCATTTCCTCTATGTGCCGCCCCCCTGCTTCTCCTATCCAACTTCTTTTACTGCCCCCTTCTTTTACTGCCTCTCCTCCCCCACCAGACTCTCCAGCCCCCCCCCCCCCAGTTCTCTCAACCCCTGTTCTTTTTGCCCCCCCCTGCTCTCCCCATCCTTCTCTATCCCCACCACCCGCAGTGCTCCCCACCCCCCGCAGTAATCCCCACCCCCCACAGTACTCTCTAGCCCCCCGTGCTTCCCCCCACAGTGCTCTCCCCCGCAGTGCTTCCCACCCCCCACAGTACTCTCCAGCCCCCCGTGCTCCCCCCCACAGTGCTCTCCACCCCCGCAGTGCTCCCCACCCCCACAGTTCTCTCCAGCCCCCCATGCTCCCCCCAAAGTGCTCCCCACCCCCCGCAGTGCTCCGCACCCCCCACAGTACTCTCCATCCCCCGTGCTCCCCCCACAGTGCTCTCCACCCCCCGCAGTGCTCCCCACCCCCCCCACAGTACTCTCCAGCCCCCTGTGCTCCCCCCGCAGTGCTCCCCACCCCCACAGTACTCTCCAGCCCCCGTGTTCCCCACCCTCCACAGTGCTCTCCACCCCCCGCAGTGCTCCCCACCCCCCACAGTACTCTCCAGCTCCCCGTGCTCCCCCCACAGTGCTCTCCACCCCCCACAGTGCTCTCCACCCCCCGCAGTGCTCCCCACCCCCACAGTACTCTACAGCCCCCCCTGCTCCCCCCACAGTGCTCTCCAACCCCCGCAGTGCTCCCCACCCCCCACAGTACTCTCCAGCCCCCGTGCCCCCCCCCACAGTGCTCCCCACCCCCTGCAGTGCTCCCCACCCCCACAGTGCTCTCCAGACCCCACAGTGCTCTCCAGCCCCCACCGTTCTCTCCACCCCCCACAGTGCTCTCCACCCCCCGCAGTGCTCCCTACCCCCCACAGTACTCTCCAGCCCCCCCATGCTCCCCACCCCTGTTCTTTCTGCCCCCCCCCCTGCTCTCCAGCTCTCCCCATCCTTCTCTAGCCCCCACCCCAGTGCTCTCTACCCCCCACAGTGCTCTCTACCCCCCACAGTGCTCTCCAGCCCCTGTGCTCTCCGCCCCCGTGCTCTCCACCCCTGTTCTTTTTGTCTCCCCACCAGTGCTCTCACAAGCTCCCCCCAGCACTCTCCCCCCTGCATTTTGCCCCCACCCATGTGCTCTCTAACCCCACCAGTGCTCTCCAGTCCCCCGTGATTTCCACTCCTGTACTTTCTGGCCCCCATGGGTGCTCTCAAGCTCCCCCCCATTGCTCTCCACTCCCCCCTGCTCTTTGTACCCCCCAGTGCTCTCCAGCCCTGTTTTTCTGCCCCCCCCCCCCCAGTGCTCTCAAGCTTCCGTCCAGTGCTCTTCGCCACCCCACACTCTTACCCTCCCCAGTGCTCTCAGCCTCCCATGCTCTCCACCCCTGTTATTTTTGCCCCCCCCCAGTGCTCTGCACTCCCTACCCCTGTGATCTCCACTCCCCTTTTCCCCCACCCATGTGCTCTCCAACCCTGCCAGTACTTTCTGCTCCCCCTTCTCTCCAGCTCCCACCCAGTCCTCTCTACTTCCCCAGGACCAGAGGACAGGCTGACTGGGGCTGAAAAGTGAGGACGGCTGAAGGTGCAGGTGGCCAGGGACCACTCCATCTCACAGCAAACAGATCCTCTGGAAAGAGCACTGTTCCCATCCAAAACAAGAACAGCCCCTGCCTGCTGCTGGCCATCATGGATATCCTGCTGGCTTGCAAGGTTCTGTACCGAGCATCAAAAACACACCCTCCCACAGACAGGGACTGCAGTCTGGGACATGGGGCACAGGAGGGGCTGCAATGATGGGCACAGTGAGGCTGCATTCATGGGCACAGTGAGACTGCATTCATGGGCACAGTGAGACTGCTTTCACGGCACAGTAAAGCTGCATTTAATGGGCACAGTAAAGCTGCATTTGATGGGCACAGTGAGGCCGCAATGGTGGGCACAGTGAGGCCACAATGGTGGGCACAGTGAGGCCGCATTCACGGGCAGAGTAAAGCTGCATTTGATGACCACAGTGAGGCTTCATTTGATGGGCACAGTGAGGCTGCATTTGATGGGCACTGGCGAGGCTGCATTTGATGGGCACAGTGAGGCTGCATTTGATGGGCACTGGTGAGGCTGCATTGAGCTCTTGTATCATGTCTGCAGTCTCTGACCATCTCTGACCATCTCCTGTATCATGTCTGCAGTCTCTGAGGGAGTCTGGAGAGGAGTCAAGAGTGGCAGCGCCGCCAGGATGGGGGTCATGGGAGAAGTCAGACGTGTGTGGACTGTGGAGAGGAGACTATAGGTTAAAACCAGAGCCACCAAGCTGGAGACGACTGACTGAGCCCTGCTTGGTGCACCTGAGAGGAGGTCAGTGACAGCACCGCCAGGCCAGTCTGAAGGGGGGATCACTGATGTAAGGGGGCACAATAATGTAAGGGGGCACTGATATAAAGGGTTTCCCCCTTATATCAGTAACCCCCCCTTACCTTAGTGTATTCTTTCTGTGGAAGGTGGTCCCCCCCCCCACGTTCTGAGTTCCTGGGGTCCCCCTTGATGAGTGACCACTTTTAACTGGAATTTGCTTATATATATAAAGCCCTATGTGATTTCATATCTGTTATTTCTATATATAATACACTCTTCAAATTTTTCTTTAAAATGATTTTCCCTTTCATGAACAAGAAAATAATGACGTTATGCTGTTGCGCTGGTATAATAATGCTGAGGGGCTGGTATGAAATTTTTCCAGGGCTGAATTTTATTCCCAGTCCGGCCCTGGTGATTAATGACTTGCATTGGCTATGACTCCTGATCTTGTTTGTGTGTCTGTGTTGACATCAGCCTTTTATCTATCAAATAGAAGATTGCAGTGCTAGTGGTGACCAGTGGTGGAAGTGACCAGTGGTGGACGAGGCACCGGGACACAATCTCTTTCTCTGCTGATCATGTTCAGGGTTGGTGGGCAAGGCTCCCCACTGCCAATTACACTACCGATACAATCTGTTCTCTGGCATCAAAGTATGAGAACATGTATTTCAGGACCTCAAAAAATATAATTGTCAGTGTTAATTTTTACATAAAGTTTCAATTTAGTTTTAGTCATAGTCTTTTGGGCACCTGTGGTGTAGAATACTTCAGGTGCTAGCTGTTCTCTGCTTAGCTACCACTCCCAGATAGCTCTATTCAGGCCCTGCCAGCCAGCCGGGCTGCAAAGACCCCTTTCCACTACTCTTCTCCACAGTCCTTTCTCCACTGGTTCTGCATCTGCACCCATCTCTCAAACTGCAATCTCCCAGTTCTCTCAGGCATGCCGCCCCAGTCCTCCCGACTGTGCTCACTCACCAGCCCTCCACCGCGACAAGTATTCCTCCTGGAGACACTTAGAGTGTTCTCTCTGGCTGTCCTCTCTCCTGCTCTCTCATGTGCCTCTGATTCCAGGATCTCTTCACTCCTCCCAGATGCACCCGAGCCCCAGCCCAGGGTCATCCCCCCTCCTTGTGGGCCCAACAGCCTCCACACTCTCTCACTCCAGCTCCTCCACCCAACAACTCCTCCCCAGCTGGGCTGACCACAGATATTTAAAGAGGCCTGCCCCCTGCCAATCCAAGTTGGGGATTGGTCGAGGCTCCCCAGATACCTTAAGCAGCTCCACCTCTTCTCTCTCCTCTCCTTCCAGGACCTTCTAGAAGAAAGGGGGAGGTAATGGTGATGCCACCTGTCAGTCACCCAACTCTCCCTGAGCCTTTCCCAGCCAAGAATGAAAACAAACAGTCCTAGCCACCAGCTAGGCCTGCCCAAATGTTCCTACCCTGTCAAAAATCCTCACTTCTAGCACTCATTAACTAGAGCAGTAATGGCGAATCTTGGCACCCCAGATGTTTTGGAACAAAATTTTCCATGATGCTCATGCACTCAGCAGTGTAGTTGAGAATCATGGGAAATGTAGTTCCAAAACAACTTGGGTGCCAAGGTTCGCCATCACTGAACTAGAGGGTGCTACTCACCCTTTTAGCCAAAGAAGCATTTTTGAGGCCAGGTACTGTTGGTGGATAAGAAGACTTGGCTCACAAGCGGCAGAGTTTCAGCTTCAGAGCCAACATGTTCACTTGCTGCCTAATATATCCCACCCATTTTCAGATGCTGTTGTAACAACATAATCAATACTATTCACTTTACCTATCAATGGTCATAATGTTATGGCTGATCAGTGTATATGACCTGTTGGCAGTTTAGGTGGCTGAATATTTACATTTGATATGATCTAAATATTGGGTATCAAGTTTTAATTTAATCATGGGAGTTGTGTGGGGTTGCCGACCGCGTTGCCTGTCTTTAATCTGCAGCTGTGCCGTCTTTTGTTTGCAGGTTGTTTGGGGCTTCTTCAGATCACATTACTCTAAGGCCCCTTTCACACTGGGGCGGTTTTCAGGCGGTACAGCGCTAAAAATAGCGCCTGTACACCGCCTGAAAAAACCGGCCCCATTCACTCCAGTGTGAAAGCCGGCGGGCTTTCACACTGGAGCGGTGCGCTAGCAGGACGGTAAAAAAAGTCCTGCTAGCTGCATCTTTGGAGCGGTGTAGGAGCGGTGTATTTACCGCTCCTATACCGCTCGTTCCCATTGAAATCAATGGGAAACCGCGGGGATACCGCCCGCAAACCGCCGCTGCAGCGGCGGTTTGCGGAGGTTTTTAACCCTTTTGCGGCCGCTAGCGGGGGTTAAAACCACCCCGCTAGCGGCCGCATACCGCGGGTAAAACGAAGGTAAAGCAGCGCTAAATATAGCGCTGCTTTACCGTCGCCGCCCCGCACCGCCCCAGTGTGAAAGGGGCCTAAGTGCAATTACAGCGTCCTGTGATTAGTGTATGCACCTGTGCTTTGAAGAGTGAAGTTCTGGATGTGGCTGCTATTAGGCTTTAAAATGTGCTGAAGCTGCAAACTGGCTTATAACAAGCACTTGCTCATCGGATGATGACGAGACTGAACCTGGAGCGCTATACTTTATGTGAGCAGCATACGCAGTCCCTTCCTTAACCAATTGCCTACCAGGCACTTTCTCCCCCTTCCTGCCCAGGCCAATTTTCAGCTTTCAGCAATGTGACACTTTGAATGACAATTGCGCCGTCATGCAATGCTGCACACAAACTGCATTTTTATAAAAAAAAATTGAGACAGATAGAGATTTCTTTTGGTGGTATTTAATCACCACTGGGTTTTTTATTTTTTGCTAAACAAACAAAAAAAGATCAAACATTTTTGCAAAAGAAACATTTTTTTTCTTAGTTTCTGTTATAACATTTTATAAATAAGTAATTTTTCTCCTTCACTGATGTGTACTGATGAGGTTGCATTGATGGGCTGCACTGGTGGGCACTAATAGGTGACACTGATGAGGTGGCACTGATGGGCACTGAAGCCGCACCGATGACGAGGCACTGATGAGGCTGTGCTGATAGGTGGAATTGATGGGCACTGACAGGTAGAACTGATTGGCAGCACTGATGGGCACAGATTGGCAGCATTTGTGGGTACTGTTGGGACTGCACTGATGATCAGGACACATCAGTGTAGATATCCTGTGTGGATTTGCCGGTTATCGGCTCTCCTCTCCTCACGTGCTGTCAGCGTGAGGAGAAGATTGCTGATAAGCGGCAAATCCTGTTTACACTGTGATCAGCTGTGATTGGACACAACTTGTCACATGGTAAAAAGCTGCTGTGATTGGCTCTTTACCCTGTGATCAGCTGTGTACCAAGGACACTGCGATCACAGATCTGTGCCGATGCATGCTGCAGGGGCATGCAGGAAACGCGATCACAGGAGTACGTCCATGGATGCCCTCCCAGCAATGTGAGCCCGCACTGTAGCCATCAGCTATAGGGCAGGCAGGAAGTCATTTAGGTTTATATAAAGTGAAACAAAATCCATCCAAACACCAGCAATCAAAAAACACAGAAAACATTAAAATACCTAACTAACAACCTGACTGACTGACAAAAACCTAACTAATAACCTAATTATATAGAATCAGTGGCGGAACTACCAGGGTCGCACTTGCGACCGGGCCCTCGCATTCGGAGGCCCCAAGACAGCAGGAAAGACTTCCGGTCCAGCACCTGATGTAGCGGCTGCAATTATTGTGAGCTGTAGCACAGCTGGTACCAGTGGCAACCCGTCCATTAGGGTGCACCGGCGAAGCCCCCCACCCTAATCTATGCGTCCGGCCCCCGGACCTACATGCAGGGCGCTGGACTATGGATTTCAATAGGGGTGGGTGTTTTTTTTTTAAACAGGTGATTAGAGCCAGAGGCTTCAAAAAGAGGTGGACTCGGAGCACAGAGCACTGCGCTCCGAGCCCACCCAGTTGTGTGACAACAGCAAATGAATATTCGCAATTGCCACACCGATCTTCCTCCCAGCCAATCAGGAAGTGGGTTCTAAAACCCGTCACCAAATTGGCTAAAAGGACAGGCAAACTTATTGGATGTCTAGGAGGAGTAGGGAGGAGATGCACCAAGCCGCCGTGGTGCAGAGGGGAGGAGACGCGATAGAAGCCGCTCCGTGACCGTGCCCGCGGGACCCGCGCACTCGATGTCCGCCGGGTGCCCAAGATGGGGTCATGGAGCTGAAGAATGGGGAGATGCCGATGTAAACACAGCAACTCCCTATTCTGCCTAGTGACAGGACACAGATCGTCTGCTGCCTGTCATCGGGAGCAGCGATCAGTGTCGTGTCACTGCTAGCCCATCCCCCCTTGTTGTAGAATCTGATATTAGCCAATGTATTTCATATTATTCATATTGATTTGCATATATTTTATTGATTATTATTATTATTGTTGTTATATAGTAGTGGTTTTATCAATATTATTATTCAATAAGTAAAGCAACAATTATTAATCTTTAATAATGTATACTGTGTTTTCCATAGATTTAGAAAGATTTAATTTTAAATGTTGAACTTTAGATGACCTCTCTGCTTCTTTCTCATACTTTTATCGTTTACTGGGTGAAAGTTCATTAGAATAGTTTCAAGTTATATATTGTCTCAAGTCCTTGAAATGCATATAAATCAGACAGATATGATAAGAAAACAGGTGTATAAAATAATTAGGTGGGATACGGGAAAGTTATGTAAAGAACATTAAATTAAGTTTGACAGGGTCAAACAAAGGTCTGCTTGAGCCCTCATTAGACATGTGCAAAAGGAAAAAATTTGTTTCGTTTAGTTTCGTTTTAATTAGTTAATTAATTAATTTCGTTTAGTTAGATTCGTTACATTTGTTAAATTCGTTTTCGGATTTCGTTTAGTTTTCGACCGATTTTCGAATTCGAAAATATTTTGCGACCCGACTTTGGGTCCACGTATCTCGGGGTTACTTGATGATAGAAACACCAATTTGGATATGTTGTAGTGCTAGTTCTACTGTGTTTGCATACCAAATTTGGGGTTTCTAGCTACAAGTGGCCCCGAGATATGTGGCCCCAAAGTCGGGTCGAAAAATGTCATTCTCTGCTGCAGAAAAGTGCTTGACATTTTGCGACCCGACTTTGGGGCCACGTATCTCGGGGCCACTTATAGCTAGAAACCCCAAATTTGGTATGAAAACACAGTAGAACTAGCACTACAACCTCTCCAAATTTGGTATTTCTATCACCAAGTAACCCCGAGATACGTGGACCCAAAGTCGGGTCATAAAATATTTTCGAATTCGGTTGAAATAGTTTCAAATGCGGTTGAAATCATTTCAAATGCAGTTGAAAAAATTTCAAATCATGTTGATACTATTTCAAGCGGATTCGAAAATATTTTGCGACCCGACTTTGAAAAAAAAAAAATGAAATTGATTCTAACAGTCTGCAGAAGATCTGCAAAAAAAAAAGAAGTGAAATGGTTGCTAATAGTCTACAGGAGATCTGCTATTAAATTATATATTTTTTTATTCTGTTCTAATCTTTTCTATTTGAATTATACATTTTGGAAGATGGTTATTTACTTATATACATCTGTCACATAAAAAAAAAGATGTGAAATGGCTGTCACGGATGTCGATCGCAAGGCAAGTACATATGCTGTATGTCACTGTCCACTTGCCACAACACCTGCCACAAGTGCCAAGACACCTGCCATGAGTGCCACGTGACCAACCACAAGTGCCATGTGACCTGCCACATGACCAAGTTGTGGATTGTCCACTTGCCATGTCACCTGCCACAAGTTATGGGGTTCCTAGCACCAAGTGACCCCCAGATATGGGGGATATGTCAAGTACTTTTCTACAGCAGAGAATTACATTTTGTGACCCGACTTTGAGGCCACGTATCTCGGGGCCACTTATAGCTAGAAACCAGAAATTTGGTATGCAAACACAGTAGAACTAGCACTATAACCTCTCCAAATTTGTTTCTATCACCAAGTAACCCCGAGATACGTGGACCCAAAGTCGGGTGGCAAAATATTTTCAAATGCGGTTGAAATCATTTCAAATGCAGTTGAAATCATTTCGAATCATGTTGATACTATTTCAAGCGGATTCGAAAATATTTTGCCACCCGAATTTGAAAAAAAAAATGAAATTGATTCTAACAGTCTGCAAAAGATCTGCAAAAAAAAAAGAAGTGAAATGGTTGCTAATAGTCTACAGGAGATCTGCTATTAAATTATATATTTTTTTATTCTGTTCTAATCTTTTCTATTTGAATTATACATTTTGGAAGATGGTTATTTACTTATATACATCTGTCACATAAAAAAAAAGATGTGAAATGGCTGTCACGGATGTCGATCGCAAGGCAAGTACATATGCTGTATGTCACTGTCCACTTGCCACAACACCTGCCACAAGTGCCAAGACACCTGCCATGAGTGCCACGTGACCAACCACAAGTGCCACGTGACCTGCCACGTGACCAAGTTGTGGATTGTCCACTTGCCATGTCACCTGCCACAAGTTATGGGGTTCCTAGCACCAAGTGACCCCCAGATATGGGGGATATGTCAAGTACTTTTCTACAGCAGAGAATTACATTTTGTGACCCGACTTTGAGGCCACGTATCTCGGGGCCACTTATAGCTAGAAACCAGAAATTTGGTATGCAAACACAGTAGAACTAGCACTATAACCTCTCCAAATTTGTTTCTATCACCAAGTAACCCCGAGATACGTGGACCCAAAGTCGGGTGGCAAAATATTTTCAAATGCGGTTGAAATCATTTCAAATGCAGTTGAAATAATTTCGAATCATGTTGATACTATTTCAAGCGGATTCGAAAATATTTTGCCACCCGAATTTGAAAAAAAAAATGAAATTGATTCTAACAGTCTGCAAAAGATCTGCAAAAAAAAGTGAAATGGCTGTTAATAGTCTACAGGAGATCTGCTAAAAAAAGAAATAGATGCTAATAGTCTGCAGGAGATCTGGTGAGAAAACGAAATAGATACTAATTGTCTGCAGGAGATCTGCAAAAAAAAAGTGAAATGGTTGTTAATAGTCTACAGGAGATCTGCTAAAAAAAGAAATAGATGCTAATAGTCTGCAGGAGATCTGGTGAGAAAACGAAATAGATACTAATAGTCTGTAGTTGTAGTGCTAGTTCTACTGTGTTTGCATACCAAATTTGGGGTTTCTAGCTATAAGTGGCCCCGAGATATGTGGCCCCAAAGTCGGGTCACAAAATGTCAAGCACTTTTCTACAGCAGAGAATTACATTTTGTGACCCGACTTTGAGGCCACGTATCTCGGGGCCACTTATAGCTAGAAACCAGAAATTTGGTATGCAAACACAGTAGAACTAGCACTATAACCTCTCCAAATTTGTTTCTATCACCAAGTAACCCCGAGATACGTGGACCCAAAGTCGGGTGGCAAAATATTTTCAAATGCGGTTGAAATCATTTCAAATGCAGTTGAAATAATTTCGAATCATGTTGATACTATTTCAAGCGGATTCGAAAATATTTTGCCACCCGAATTTGAAAAAAAAAATGAAATTGATTCTAACAGTCTGCAAAAGATCTGCAAAAAAAAAAGAAGTGAAATGGTTGCTAATAGTCTACAGGAGATCTGCTATTAAATTATATATTTTTTTTTATTCTGTTCTAATCTTTTCTATTTGAATTATACATTTTGGAAGATGGTTATTTACTTATATACATCTGTCACATAAAAAAAAAAGATGTGAAATGGCTGTCACGAATGTCGATCGCAAGGCAAGTACATATGCTGTATGTCACTGTCCACTTGCCACAACACCTGCCACAAGTGCCAAGACACCTGCCATGAGTGCCACGTGACCAACCACAAGTGCCACGTGACCTGCCACGTGACCAAGTTGTGGATTGTCCACTTGCCATGTCACCTGCCACAAGTTATGGGGTTCCTAGCACCAAGTGACCCCCAGATATGGGGGATATGTCAAGTACTTTTCTACAGCAGAGAATTACATTTTGTGACCCGACTTTGAGGCCACGTATCTCGGGGCCACTTATAGCTAGAAACCAGAAATTTGGTATGCAAACACAGTAGAACTAGCACTATAACCTCTCCAAATTTGTTTCTATCACCAAGTAACCCCGAGATACGTGGACCCAAAGTCGGGTGGCAAAATATTTTCAAATGCGGTTGAAATCATTTCAAATGCAGTTGAAATAATTTCGAATCATGTTGATACTATTTCAAGCGGATTCGAAAATATTTTGCCACCCGAATTTGAAAAAAAAATGAAATTGATTCTAACAGTCTGCAAAAGATCTGCAAAAAAAAGTGAAATGGCTGTTAATAGTCTACAGGAGATCTGCTAAAAAAAGAAATAGATGCTAATAGTCTGCAGGAGATCTGGTGAGAAAACGAAATAGATACTAATTGTCTGCAGGAGATCTGCAAAAAAAAGTGAAATGGTTGTTAATAGTCTACAGGAGATCTGCTAAAAAAAAGAAATAGATGCTAATAGTCTGCAGGAGATCTGGTGAGAAAACGAAATAATTACTAACAGTCTGTAGTTGTAGTGCTAGTTCTACTGTGTTTGCATAACAAATTTGGGGTTTCTAGCTATAAGTGGCCCCGAGATATGTGGCCCCAAAGTCGGGTCACAAAATGTAATTCTCTGCTGTAGAAAAGTACTTGACATATCACCCATATCTGGGGGTCACTTGTTGCTAGGAACCCCATAACTTGTGGCAGGTGACATGGCAAGTGGACAATCCACAACTTGGTCACGTGGCAGGTCACGTGGCACTTGTGGTCGGTCACGTGGCACTCATGGCAGGTGTCTTGGCACTTGTGGCAGGTGTTGTGGCAAGTGGACAATGACATACAGCATATGTACTTGCCTTGCGATCGACATCCGTGACAGCCATTTCACATCTTTTTTTTTTATGTGACAGATGTATATAAGTAAATAACCATCTTCCAAAATGTATAATTCAAATAGAAAAGATTAGAACAGAATAAAAAAAATATATAATTTAATAGCAGATCTCCTGTAGACTATTAACAGCCATTTCACTTCTTTTTTTTTTTGCAGATCTTCTGCAGACTGTTAGAATCAATTTCATTTTTTTTTTTTCAAAGTCGGGTCGCAAAATATTTTCGAATCCGCTTGAAATAGTATCAACATGATTTGAAATTTTTTCAACTGCATTTGAAATTTTTTCAACCGAATTCGAAAATATTTTGCGACCCGACTTTGGGTCCACGTATCTCGGGGTTACTTGGCGATAGAAATAGTTTCTAATGCAGATGAAATATTTTCAAATCTGGTTGAAATAGTTTCTAATGCAGTTGAAATAGTTTCTAATGCAGATGAAATATTTTCAAATCTGGTTGAAATAGTTTCTAATGCAGTTGAAATATTTTCAAATCTGGTTGAAATAGTTTCTAATGCAGTTGAAATATTTTCAAATCTGGTTGAAATTGTTTCTAATGCAGTTGAAATAATTTCAACCAGATTTGAAAATATTTCAACTGCATTCGAAATTATTTCAACCGAATTTGAAAATATTTCAACTGCATTTGAAATTATTTCAACCGAATTCGAAAATATTTTGCGACCCGACTTTGGGGCCACATATCTCGGGGCCACTTGTAGCTAGAAACCCCAAATTTGGTATGCAAACACAGTAGAACTAGCACTATAACATATCCAAATTTGGGGTTTCTATCACTAAGTGACCCTGAGATATTTCGAATTTCGTCCGCGATTTTTCGATTCGAAAAAAATTCGGATTCGGTTAAATTCGTTAGTATTGTAATTCGGTAATTCGGATGCATCCGAATGTCCGAATAATGAAAAATTCGTCCGAATTTCGATTCGGAACATAACGAAATGCACATGTCTAGCCCTCATTAAAACTGTTAAAATACATTGAATAGGGAAGTATATATATATGTATATATTTATGTATGTTAATAATTAGTAGACATGTGCAATTCGTTTCGTTTCTTTTCGTTTTTCATTTTTTTTCGTTTTTTTCGCTCGTTTGTTTTCGTACGAATGAACGAATCGTTCGAATCGTACGAATCCGAATAACGAATCGTTCGAATCGTACAAATCCGATTAACGAATCATTTGAATCGAACGAATCCGAAAAACAACGAAAATCCGAAAAAAACGAATTAGAAACAACGAATGTACTAATGAAAAAAATCCGAAAAAACGAAAACGAACGAAAAAAATCGTACATTCGTAACTTTTTTTTTTGTTGAATTGGTAATTTTCCGTGTCCCTTACACTGGTGCTGCTAAACGTGCTTCGAATGGATTGAACAAAAAATTCGTACATTCGTAACTTTTTTTTTCGATTCGTAACTTTTTTTTTTCGATTCATAACTTTTTTTTTCGATTCGTAACTTTTTTTATTTTTATTTTTGATTTGTAATTTTCCGTATCTCTATTGAACAAAAAAATGTGTACATTCGTAACTTTTTTTTCGATTCGTAACTTTTTTTTTTCGATTCGTAACTTTTTTTTTTCGATTCGTAAATTATTAAAATGTAATAATAGCATACACATTACATAAAATTATGAATTATGCTCCGATTACCAATCTACGAATGTTACGAATGTTACGAATATTACGAATGTACGAATAAATACGAATGCGTCCGAAAATTAAACTAACGAAAAAATGAATCAACGAAAAAATAACTCTTACGAATGTACGAATCGTTACGAATCCGAACACCGACGACTTACGAATGTACGAATCGTTACGAATCAACGGAAACGAAAAAAACGAAATGAAAAAAAACTAATTTTTTTCGGAAACGAAAAAAAGAAACGAAAATAAAACGAATTTTTTTGTTGTGCACATGTCTAATAATTAGACGATATTGAATAGGTAATTGGCTTTGCGTATATGTGTATATATATATATATATATATATATATATATATATATACGTATTGTACGTGATACAGTACTTTTACACATAGGATTATACAATAACACATATAACACATCTGGTGGGGTTATTGAAAGTTCATTCTCTCAATGTCATAAATCTGTAATTCTTGAACTTAGTTAAATCTTATAAAGATAAGGAGAGTTTGATAACACAGCTGGGTGCCAGACGGTCTCTACACAGGTCACACTCTTTAATTGGACAAAAGCAGTTATATATAATTTTAATGAACATATAGGAATTCTGGGAGTAATTAAGTGTATCTGGTTGTAGAACAGGTGTCAGATTTATGGTTGGTTACATTGATGTAGATCTTAGTGACCATGACCAATCATATCTAGGACAGATGGCTGAGAAAGGCTTGTAAAAGGGTATATAAATGCAAGCTCTACAATTGTTAGTCAGTCAAGTCAGATAGGCGTCTATCAGGCTGACTTTCTGCCACCCTTGCAATAGGGCTGCATAGACAGACAGTCAGAACCAATAGGCAAATATCTGTCCATAACTTGTCTCCTCGTACGAGTCAGAGAAGACTTCTTAACTTGTTCCAGAATGTGGTCTCTGGTGAATTTCCCTCAAGAACTTGGTCAAGCAGGAACCCAAAACTCTGTGAGGGGACCAGACCACTGGTCGACCGACTGGTCCCTATCAGGTGACGGGTTCCCAAGAATTGGCAGAAAAGACACATTTTGGTGCAAGGTGAGAACAATTCACAATTGCTTCAATTTGGCTAGGGAATAAGAATACCTATATCTAATATGCTTGCATTGTAAGAAACTGTATAAATTCGACCTGTATCTTGTAATACTTTGAACATAAACATTCTGTGGTAGTGTGGTACCCCACCAGCAGAATGATGCAGGGTTCTCAACCAGGCAGGTTGAGGGGCTCCAGGGGAGTTGTTTATTTGGGAGGAAACTGGCTTTTCAGTTTCCTCATTGTTTATTAAAATCCACTTTGGGACCTGGAGCCCGGGATTTCTTAGAGATCCGGGTGGGATGAAATCCCCAATCCTGGATCCAGGTTTTTTTAGATCCACCAGCACACTGACTGGTCAGGTGTGTGCTGGGCTATTTGTAGACACCTGACCATGGTTCTGGGCTCCACCCTCCCGAGGAGACCAGGCTTGCAAGGGAGAACCAAGAGAGTGTAGGCTGCACTGTGTGAACCAGAGATCTGAGTCTGAGGTTGCTGACAGTAGTCAGGAGAGCTCCATGTGGGAGCCTGAGCAGTGGTGCATCTGCTGCTGAAGAGAGCCAGGTGGCTCTGTATTTTTGCAATGCTGCATGTGTAAGCCAGGAGGCTGAATATCCTTTTGTTTGTTGCTGGCAGTGAAAACCCCCTGCGAGGGAAACCATCTTTTGTTTTCAGTTATGGAACTTTGTTTTCTTTTTTTTTCTTTCTTTTAATAAAAGTGGCATGACTTTTTAAATGGCATGACTGGCTTTGACTCTGACTGGCTTTGACTCTGCTCACTGGTGTGCTCTACACAGACGCTAAAGAACCCCCAATATTACAGTTCGTAAAACGTAAAAAGTTCTGCCTGGTTCGATACTTTAATATTCTACTTCACCCTACAGTTAGA
Organism: Lithobates sylvaticus; assembly: GCA_028564925.1. Lineage (NCBI taxonomy): Eukaryota > Metazoa > Chordata > Amphibia > Anura > Ranidae > Lithobates > Lithobates sylvaticus. The sequence continues at coordinate 57,638,532 of CM053036.1, read as the reverse complement.
ATCACTCCCCAGGACACAGTTAACCCCTCCCCTGCCCGCTAGTAGTTAACCCCTGCACTGCCTGTGACATTTTTACAGTAATAAATTTACATATACAATTTTATAGCCTTGATCGCTGTATTAATGCCAATGGTCCCAAAAGTGTGTCAAAATTGTCCGATGTGTCCACCATAATGTCGCAGTCACGATAAAAGCCGCTGATTGCCATCATTACTAGTAAAAAAAATATATATATATTAATAAAAATGCCATAAATCTATCCCCTTTTTTGTAGACGCGATAACTTTCAATAAATAAATCAATCAATAAACGCTTATTGCGATTTTTTTTAACCCAAAAAAATGTTAGGTAAACGGGTGGCCCCGCCCCCTCTGACGCCCCAGGAAAGCCATAGGGAAGTCCCCGTGAATCAGAGGGGGGGAGGGTCACCAGGGAACATCACAGTGTTGCCCCGCCCTCAGTTAAAAAAGAACTGTCAAAGCGAAGACGCATCATACAGCGGGAGCCTCCCATGGAGGCGGGTCAGTCTCGGCTTTTTTCTTTTTCTTTCTTTTTCGGCCAACGCGGCGTGATAGAAGACGATGAATGGACTTCATGGGACATTTTTATTTTTTTATTTTTTAACCACTTAAGCCCCGGATCAATTTGCAGCCAAAGGACCAGGCCCCTTTTTGCGATTCGGCACTGCATCGCTTTAACTGACAATTGTGCAGTCGGGCAACATGGCTCCCAAACAAAATTGGCGTCCTTTTTTTCCCACAAATAGAGCTTTCTTTTGGTGGTATTTGATCACCTCTGCGGTTTTTATTTTTTGCGCTATAAACAAAAAAAAAAGCCACAATTTTGAAAAAAAAAAATGCAATATTTTTTACTTTTGCTATAATAAATATCCCCCAAAAATATATAAAACATTTTTTTTCCTCAGTTTAGGCTGATACGTATTCTTCTACATATTTTTGGTAAAAAAACCCGCAATTAGCGATTATTGATTGGTTTGCGCAAAAGTTATAGCGTTTACAAAATTGGGGATAGTTTTATAGCATTTTTATTAATATTTTTTTTTACTAGTAATGGCGGCGATCAGCAATTTTTATTGTGACTGCGACATTATGGCCGACACATCGGACATTTTTGACACATTTTTGGGACCATTGTCATTTATACAGCAATCAGTGCTTTTTAAATGCACTGATTCCTGTGTAAATGACACTGGCAGTGAAGGAGTTAACCACTAGGGGGCGGGGAGGGGTTAAGTGTGTGTGTGTGTGTTTTTTTTAACTGAAGGGGGCGTGGCTTGGGGTCTGACGTCACTGATCATCTTTCCCGATGACAGGGAACAGACGATCAGTGTCAGTCGCACTAGGAAGCATGGGGAGAGGTTTGTTTACACAGACCTCTCCTTGTTCTTCAGCTCTGTGACCCGATCGCAGGACACCAGCGGTGATCGGGTCCGCTGGTCCCGCGGCTGCAGTCACGGAGCTCAGGACCGGGTCGGCGGCGCGCGCGACTCATGGCTGGGCTTTTAAAGAGACACGTACAGGCACGTGATTGTGCCCAGCCGTGCCATTCTGCCGGCCTATATCGTCATGAGGCGGTCCTTAAGCGCTAAATAAAGGACTTGTCCCAAGCCGTGTCTTGTGATTTTTACCATTTTGACACTTTTTTTGTGAAATGGTAGGGGTACATTTGTATCCCGTTACCATTTCACACAGGGGGGATGCCAGAATATGGGGGTCCCTTTGTTAAAGAGGGCTTCTAGATTCCGATAAGCCCCCTGCCTGCAGACTCCCACAACCACTGGGCAAGGGTTCTGGGGATGAGGCCCTTGTCCCCATGTTGGGGCATGTAGCCTGGTACGGTTCAGGAGTTCTCACTCTCTCGCCCCCCCTCTTTTCCTGTGGCCTGCCAGGTTGCGTGCTCGGATAAAGGTCTGGTATGGATTTTTTTTATTTTGGCGCAGGGGTTCCCCTTAAAACCTTAAGGGTCTGGAATGGATTTTGAGGGGGACCACCATGCCATTTTTTTTTAATTTTGGCGCAGGGTTCCCCTTAATATCAATACCAGACCTGGAGGGCTAGAGGGCCTGGTATGGAATTTGGGCGGACCCCCACGCAATTACATTTTTTTTATTTTAGTTCAGGGTTCCCCTTAATATTCAAAGGGCATGGTAATGGACTGGGGGGGATCCCATGCCGTTTTTTTTCAATGACTACTTTTATCTGTATTGCAGGGACCGACAATTCACTATAGCCGTGAGAAGTTTTAAATTACTTTTTTTCCTTTAGAAATTTAATTTTGTGCAGGGACTATTCTAAACATGGGAAACATGCGCCACTTTACAGGCATACTATAGACACCCCTCAGGTACAAAATTTAAAGGAATATTTCACTTTTATTGTTTCACTTTAAGCATTATAAAAATCACTGCTCCAGAAAAAATGGCCGTTTTTAAAACTTTTTTTTGCATTGATACATGTCCCCTGGCACAGAACTAACGTCCCCAAACACTTTTTATGACAATACCATGCATATCAGCCTTTAAACTTAGCACTTTTGATTTCTCCCATAGACTTTTAAAGGGTGTTCTGCGGCTTTCGAATTTGCAGTGAACACCCCAAATTGTTCGCTATTCGGCGAACAGGCGAACACCCGATGTTCGAGTCAAACTTACTCATCCCTAGTCATCACCTGAAGTTAAACCTCCACAGTGAATCACTCTTTTAAGTGTTAAGGTTTTATTTTTTTTAATACTGTTTGTTTATTGTAATGTATGTGGATCGAGCCTGGGTATGCTCTGTTTTGTATCTGAACTTGAAACCCTATAAAAATAATTAAAAAAATATATAATAATTCAGGGAGTAAGAGGTTAGCTTATAAGCTGATCTTGCTTTTTCATGCACGGTCTGCTTCTTGCTATTTCAGTAGCTGCTCATGCCTCATGTTAGTATAGCACGGTATCAATCAACCACAGAGCAGGCCACAGCTATGACATTCAGCATCCTTCTATAGTCCCTTTGGGTTGTTCGGAGACCTCTTAGGGACCTCAAGCTTCTCGGAATCCTTTAAATGATGGATGAGAAAACCACCTGCAAACAAGTGATCTGTCCAAAGTTTTGGAGACAGCTTGTAAATAATCAACCCTTCACATCAGACTTCACATCATCAGTGTTTGTGAAATAATAAACCAGTGTTCTAAAAATCCATACAACCACAACACGACTCCTCTGAGACCAGGATCCAGCCTGCGTGCTGCCCTGAAAGCATTAAAACCAGAGAGTGGAAAACATACTAAATAATTCAATTACCCATTACTGTAAGTACAGTAGCCACCTCAGACAGCAAAGCGGAGAAGTCACGTGACTACGCGATGGGTAACACTTCTTAAACTTTGCTCAAAAAGGGAAAATCTGAAGTAGGAATATATATATATTATATATAAGTTGACTTGAAATCAGGAACTGTCAAGCAAAGTCAATTTCCTTTTCTATCCTTAACCACTTTAAGACCAGCCTCGTTTTGGATTTTAGGTGTTTACATGTTTAAAACAGGTTTTATTGCTAGAAAAAAACTTAGAACCCCCAAACATTATATATTGTTTTTTTTCTAACACCCTAGAGAATAAAATGGTGGTCGTTGCAATACTTTTTTTCACACCGTATTTGCGCAGCGGTCTTACAAGCGCACTTTTTTTGGAAAAAAATCACTTTTTTGAATAAAAAAATAAGACAACAGTAAAGTTAGTCCAATTTTTTTATATATTGTGAAAGATAATGTTACGCCGAGTAAATTGATACCTAACATGTCACGCTTCAAAATTGCGCCCGCTCGTTGTATGGCATCAAACTTTTACCCTCAAAAAAATCTCCATAGGCAACGTTTAAAAAATTCTACAGGTTGCATGTTTTGCGTTACAGAGGAGGTCTATGGCTATAATTATTGCTCTCGCTCTACCGATCGCGGCGATACATCACATGTGTGGTTTGACCACCATTTTCATATGCGGGCGCTACTCACGTATGCGTTCGCTTCTGCGCGCAAGCTCGTCGGGACGGGGAGCTTTAAAAAAGATTTTATTTACTTTTACACTGTTTTAAAAAAATAAAAATTGGCTCACTATTTATTCCTTTTATTCCTTTTATTCCTATTACAAGGAATGTAAACATCCCTTGTAATAGAAAAAAAGCATGACAGGTCCTCTTAAATATGAGATCTGGGATCAAAAAGTCCTCAGATCTCATATTTGGACTAAAAAAATGACATTTGGAAAATGTTCCTTTAAGAGGTATGGGCGGAAGTGATGTTTTGACGGCCATCTTAGGCTCACTCGTCTCTATACCCAGCACGGAGGAGGACCCGATCGCTTCCGCTGCTGCCGACGGCTCCGGTAAGCGGCGGAAGGCGCGGGAGAGCGGCGGGAGGGGGGGCACCTCTCCCGCCGCTGATAACGGTGATCTTGCGGCGAATCCGCCGCGATGACCACCATTATCGGAATGCCGACCGGCGCCTGAAGAGATGGATATCTCGGTTGTAGCAGCAGCTGCTGCCGTTACCGAGATATCCCTCTTCAAAAAAGGGACGTACAGCGTCATGCGCCGGTTGGAAAGTGGTTAAACCCAAGTTTAAATAAGATAAATACTGTTACAGATGACATCCCCCAGTGATGTGGGCTCACTTAAAGTGGTTATAAACCTCAGACATGAAATATGAACAAAGTATATCTCTCTATAGTGTGTACTTGATTCCATTCAGAGCACTAAGAGACATTTCTGTCTGCTGCTTCATTCCTCTGCTATCAGCATGAGTCACTTCTGACCAGTTTCCTGACATCAAGATAAAAACAGTGACAGGGGAGAAAGCTTCAGCACACAGCATATGATTGACAGCCTCAGCTCTCTTCCTGTGTTAAAGGGGGGGGGCATCCATTCCCTCTAATCAGCTCTCAGAGCTCTCCTCACTGAGCTCTGCAGAGTTTAATTTCAACTTTCTGACCCCTTTTTTTTCTGAAAGTTCAGACAAGCTTTATAAATTCTGGACTTTGAATGGATATAGAGAAGAGAAGGCAACAGATAAACAGATACAACTTGTAGGAGGATTTGTTTAAACTGATACTAAAATCTTGTTTTTTTTTTCCTTTAAAAATAATAAACATGTCATACTTACCTGCTCTGTGCAGTGGTTTTGCACAGAGCAGCCCCGATCCTTCTCTTCTCGGGTCCCTCGCTGGCTCTCTTGGCCCCTCCCTCCTGTCGAGTGCCCCCACAGCAAGCAGCTTGTTACGGGGAACCCGAGCTGAGCCGCTGCTCTGTGTGTCTATTCACACAGAGCAGCGGCTCAACTCGGGTGCCCCCATAACAAGCTGTGGTTCAGCCCCACCCCTTCTCCTTATTGGCTAACTGACTTTGATTGACAGCAGCAGGAGCCAGTGGCGCCACGCTGCCGTCTCAGCCAATCCGGAGGGAGATGATGGCCGAGGCACTCCTGCAACCTCACTGGATGGAAATGGGGTACAGGTAAGTATGAGGGGGGGATGAGGGGGCTGCTGCACACAGAAGGTTTTTTTTATCTTAATGCATAGAATCCTTTAAGGTAAAAAACCTTCTGCCTTTACAATCACTTTAATCTCTGTGGATCGCCTGAGGTCAGTCACTTCACTGGGCATATGAAAGGGTTTAACCATGAATTACAGCCCTAGAATAATTGCTCTCATTCTGACAATTGTGATACCTCACATGTATGATGCAATTCATGTTTACATACACGTGTGCACCCTATGCTGTGCTTTTGAATTGGGGTGTGTATGGGGGTGACGGGATGCTTTTAATTTTATTTATTTTTTATATTTTTTATAACTTATTTATAACATGATTTTTTGTATTGATTTTTTTACTTTAATGCTATCACAAGGGGGCTAGAAAGCTCCTTATGTGATAGCATGGACAGGTGACAGGTTCTCTTTATGGAGACATCAGGGGTCTACCACTTCAGATAATTAATAGCAGATTGTGCTTTATTAGCTGCTTCCCTGACCACAGTAGCCAGGGAATGACAGCTATGAATCCAGAAGTGATGTAATACACTTCTCTTTGGGGTCCTTTTGTCACAGGGGACTTGTGGTGGTCCAATTACCTCCTGCTTTGAAGAGAGGCTGAGAAACACCACTGGTGCTGTTGGTGGGGGGGGGGGGGTGGTTACACCTTCAGAGCCTATAATAGTGATATAGAGTCACCTGGATCATTTTTATCTGAAAACCTTTGGCTGGCTCTAAAAATCAATACCCTGCTTTAGACCCTTGTCAACCAGGATGTTTATAAATATAGACAAGAGGTCAAAAACCCCATGGCCAGAGGGCATTCATGTGCCCAAGTGCATACTAATGCATGCATGGCCACCCACACTTACAACCAGCCATAGCCAAAAGACCCCAATTCAGACTGGACGGGCTGTGTCTTACAATTCGTTTTCTTTCAAGCAGAAGAGTGGTCAGAAAAACAAGCCAAAAGTCAGTAACAAGTGGTTGCAGCTTGGGATCAAGCAAAAGTGTAGTCCAGGAACAAGCCAAAGGTTGGTAACAAGTGGTAGTGGAGATACGGATGGCAGCAGGAGTGACAACAGAGAGATTTTGGCTAGAGAGATAACAATAATCTGGCATGCAGAAAGTGCAAAGACATGGCCCACGCTAGCCCGGTGGCCCCACCCCTTACCTATATAATAAATATATAACGGTGGAGCCTGCAGTATGCAGTTAGCCTTCATGTCGGCGAAAGTGTTTTTTGTTTCTGGTGCGGCATGTAATTGACGATAGATTTATATCAGGGACACAATTCTTTTATTTTTTAATAAAGGAATTGTCAAAAACTGTGTGTGTTTTTATTACTTTTTGACACTTTTTTGGTGATCGGGTAGGGGTACTTTGAACCCAATACTCATTCACATAGAATTCACATACTTTTTTCATTTTCAGGTCCGGCGGGCGACGTGATTGATGATGGATGTACATCAAGGGACACAATTTTTTTTATTTTTTCAATAAAGGACTTGTCAAAAAGATTTTTGGGATAATTACTTTGGTACACTTTTTTGGTGAATGGGTACTGTTACGATGTACCCAATACCAATTCACATAGGGGGGCCAGGATCTAGGGACCCCCTTGTTAAAAGGGGGCTTCCAGGTTCAGATAAACTCCCCCCACCTGCAAACCCCAACAGCCACAGCCCAGGGTTGTGGGGAGGAGACCCTTGTCCCCATAAGATAAGGGTTTGGTATAAATTTTGGGGGGACACCACACATTTTTTTTTCTATTTTGGTGTGGGGTTCCCCTTAAAATTAATACCAGACCCGAAGGGCCTGGTATGGACTGGGGGGACCCAAACATTTTTTTTTCTTTATTTAACTGTTTTTTTTTTGCTACAGCATGTTCTATGCATGCTACAGATGCACCACTTTACAGGCAGACTAAGGGGAACCCCCAGGCACTATATTTAAAATAATTTTTCATTTGTATTGGTGTACTTTAACCCCTTCAACCCCTGGAAGAATTTATCCCCTTCCTGACCAGGCCATTTTTTGCGATATGGCACTGCGTCGATTTAACTTACAATTATGCAGAGCTTTATTTTGGTGGTATTTGGTCACTGATGCGTTTTTTTTTTTTCCACTATAAACAAAGAAAGAGCGAAAATTTTGAAAAAAAAATATTTTTTACTTTTTGCTATAATAAATATCCCAAATTAAAAAAAAAAATGTCTTTATCAGTTTAGGTCGATATGTATTCTTCTACATATTTTTGGTAAAAAAAAAATTGCAATAAGCGTATATTGAGTGGTTTGTGCAAAAGTTATAGCGTTTACAAAATAGGGGATAGATTTATGGCATTTTTATTTATTTATTTTTTTACTAGTAATGGCAGCGATCAGCAATTTTGCGGCAGACAGATCGGATACTTTTAACACTTTTTTGGCACCATTGACATTTATACAGAGATCAGACCTAAAAATAGCTACTGATTACTGTATGAATGCCACTGGCAGGGAATGGGTTAACACTAGGGGGCGATCAAGGGGTTAAATGTGTGTTCTAACTGTGAGGGGAGCTGGACTGACTGGGGGAGGAGACTGGAACACATGATCTGTTTCTCCTCCCCTGACAAGACAAGGATTTGTGTGTTTACACACATAAATCCCCATTCCTGCTCTCTTGCACACAATCGCGGGAAGCGATCAAGCATCATTAAAATCACTGCTCCTGAAAAAAGCAATTGGTTTTAAAACATATTTTTGCATTGATACATGTTCCCCAGGGCAAGGCATATTAGCCTATTAGCGTTCGGCTCCCATGCACTTCAATGGGGTTCACCGTTCGGGTTAGAACGTTTCCCCTGTTCGGGAGTCCTGCTGCGAACCAAACAGGGGGGGGTGTGTTCGGCCCATCTCTACATATCAGTGCTGTCTATCAGTACCGCCTACCAGTGCCACCTATCAGTGCAGCTCATCAGTGCCCACCAGTGCTGTCAATCAGTGCTTATCAGCACTGCCAATCAGTGCCAATCCGTGCCACTGACCAGTGCCTATCAGTGCCCAACAGTGCCATCTGTCAGTGCGGCCTCATCAGTGCCTCCTGTTCAGTGCCCACCAATGCTGCCAATCAGTGCTGCCAATCAGTCCCCATCAGTGCTGCCAATTAGTGCCTACACATCAGTGTGACCTATTAGTGCTGCCTATCAGTGCCCATCAGTGCCACCTACCAGAGCCCACCAGTGTTGCCTCATCAGTGCCCATCAGTGCCATCTCTTCAGTGCCCATCAGTGCAGCCTCATCAGCGCACATCAGTGAAGTAGAAAAATTACCTGATTGCAAAATTTTATAACAAGCTATAAAAAAAAAATATTTTTTAGCAAAAAAAATTTAAACCCAGTGGTGATTAAATACCCCCAAAAAGAAAGCTCTGTGTGAAAAAAATGATAAGAAAAATCATATGGGTACAGTGCTGCATGACCGCGCAATTGTTTTTCAAAGTGTGACAGCGCTGAAAGCTGAAAATTGGCCTGGGCAGTTAGGGAGTAAGTAAGTAAGTGCCCAGTAAGCAAGTGGTTAAAAAGGAAGTTCATGGGAGGAGTAAAGGGTACAAGGTTCAAGAGAAGCAAGGTTCAAGGCAGGATCATTCAAGGAATTGTCCAGGGCGCTCTCCAGCATCCCAGGTGGCTTAGCGAGAAGAGACAGCACCAGACACAGCAGAGGTCGCAGGTTCAGACGTGTGTCCTGACACCCAGTGCTTTGGGGTATGGGGGAGCATGCAACACCTTCCCAGCATATAGGGCCTGAAACCCTATCCAGTGTGAAAGAGAATGATATCATCAGTTCCTGTGTGCACTTATCTGGTGCAGAGCTTACAATTAGAACCACTAAGCCAAGGTTTGTTGCTAAAATGCATTGCTTATCCATCAGAACAGCGCAGGATGATTCCTGCACAAAACTTGTACAGTCCGCATTTACACTTAGAAAAATATGGGATTTCCAAGGCTCTCCGTTGTGGGCGATAAACCGGTAACTACCCCAGCTTCTGTGAGTCTTTCACTATAAAATCGCTCTGCAAAAGAAGAAAGCTGGAAATAAATGAAGCCCAGATGACTCATTGATGCTGTCCAGACTTACAAAGCTGTTCAGATCAAGGATTTCTCTATCAAAGGAGCAGTAACCGAAACTCCGGCCCACAACATTCCCGTAAATACAACCTGTACTTGCTTCTACTGGAGAAACTGATATACAGCTAATCTACCAAGAGAGTCTACACTTTAAAAAAAATACATAGGCCAATGTACTTTATGAAAAAAAAAATGCCCAGAATATGGATATATAATATAAAGTAAAACTGCAACATTATTTAAGGATATGGCTAAATAAAAGCCTTGTCTTGTTTGTATTGCTGTGTGTCCATTAGGAATAATCCCTGTCACTTCTTGTAGAGGTAAACACAAATAAAAGGAGGACGAGCTCACTGATGTGAATGCAGAAATTATTAAAAGTCTTACCAATGTTCTAATTCTTTTTTAGATTTATCTATTGGAGAGAGTGTGTCATGGCGACTACAAAGGAAGTGAGCAGAAATCCCAAAAGGAACATTAGCATATAGCACTCCTTCTCCTAGGTGGTTGAGAATGTCCACTTAAGTGGTGTGGCAAGTTAACATTTCCATTTCCGCTGTTTGCCGGTTGGTCTGGCACTTACCCCATCTAGGCAGATAGCGGGTGGTGGGCACCATGCAATGGCTCTGTGTCCTCTCCTCCATCGGCGGCTTCCAGTGTGTGGCTCCTACCTTCCTCCAATGCGTCCAATAGGATTGCCTGTCCTTTCAGCCAATTGGGTAACTGGTATCAAAACCTGCTTCCTAATTGGCCGGGAGGAGGATCAGTGTTAGATAAGCGAATATTCATTCGCTGTTGTAACACAGCTGGGTGGGCTGTGAGCACATTCTCTGCGCCCCAAGCCCACTGTATTTTGAAGCCTCTGGCTCTAATAAGTGCTTCAAAAAAACACCTACCCCCGCATTGGAATCCATGCATCCAGCATCCTGAAATAGGCCAGAGGCATGGATAGAGGGAGGTGGCAATGGATGGGGGGGGCGGTGCCCATGCGCCCTTAATGGACGGGCCGCCCCTGGGGGGCAAACTTTGCTACTTAGGCATTGACTGCTTTCTAATAGGGACCAGACCTTGGGGAACATCATGTACAAAAGCAGTGTTTCTTCAGTTGTCAATGGTCAAGAACACCGTTACCCCCCCCCCCCCAGAAGTCATCCCAAGCCCTTCAGGTCTGGTATGAACTCTAAAGCCCCATACACACGGTCGGACTTTTTCGTGGATTCTGTCCGATCGGACAAGGTTGTTGAAAAATCAGACCGTGTGTATGCACCATCGGACAGTGTTCGTCGGTTTGTCCGTCGGACAAAGTCTTATCTCCTGCTGGAAAGATTTGCCGTCAACCCGGTCCGATCACACCAAATCCGAGCGTGTGTACGCTTGTCCGACGGACAAAGTGCTACGCATGCTCAGAAGAAATTCTGTGACGGAAGCGCTCGGTCAGGTAAAACTACCTTTCCTAATCGACACAGCACATTCGTCACGCTGCAATGTTAAAATGTCTTTAATGCAGCGCATTCTCTTTTTCTTTACAATGCAACAAGAATGACATGTTTTTAGCTGCTCCTATTCACCCGCACTTCTCACAAACTTACTTCTTTATTACTTTGCAGCATTTATACACTACATGTTTATTTTTACTCTGAACGGAAAAGAATCTTTGTTATTTTTTTACCATGATTTGTCTTTTTTTTGTTTTTTTTTGGGAATACATATTTGAATGTTTTTTTTTTTTTTTTTGGAGGGGGGTTGTGTGTCTCAAATTACCAAAAACACATTATTAACATTTGTATTTCTTGCTTAAATTTACTAGGAGGTTGTTTGTTGTTGGTGCCCCTTGTTAATTCTACTTTAGGATTAGTGAAATGTACCTGCTTACTCAAAGAAAAACTGTCATTGTAGCAAAGTAAAACACAATAGTCAATGATTATTTCAAATCAAAAAAACCTTTATTTAGGTCACACCAACAAACCAAAGAGGAACGCAGCCATGGTGAAACTTGGGGAATTTGCAAAGTCTTGGCCCCCCACGGCAACCATCATTGTTCAAGCGTAGAAAATTGGGGGCCTGAGGAGTACGTCTATTAAGGGGAGTGCAATCTGGTCGTGAAGTCCAAAGTATCCGGAACTGCAGCAGATGCCATCTAGGTCCCCAGGCTCTGGTACTACAAGAGGCTCCATCTTCTCTCAGACCAGACTGATTCCAGGTCGTCACTCTCAGGTCTTCCTTCCACGCTTCCTTCCACGCTGTGGCTGTCGTGCTGGTGGGGTGGCAGAAGGAGGAGGAGGAGGAGGAGGAGGAGGTGGAGCATGGTAGCTATGGCAAACATGTGTGACTGGGGTCATCTCCCCAGCCCTACCCTTATTTAGGACATGGAGGATGAGCCCCTCACACATGTTGCGTTGCCTCACCTCCATACCCATCATTTTTGTGACAACCACCGAGCCAAAGGTCTCCTCGTCGGCGGGTGTGGCATGTAGGGAGTCTGAAGCCTCTCTGATCATGCGGAGCGCTGACTGTGCCGCATAACCCCCCCTTCTCGCCCTTTTGTACGGAGGGCGGAGGGGAGGGGTTTGGGTGTCAGTCAGGCTCCGCGGCCTAGCCCCCTCTTGGCTGCCACTACCCAGCTGGTGGCTGCCACTAACCCCTGCCTCCTCCTGACTGCCACCTTCCACAGCCACCTCCTGGCTGAGGTCTTCCTGTGTATGAAAAAGGGACATAGTTTCAGTTATTTGTTCATCAAACACACACAATTCTCATCTAGTGACTGGTGCAAAATGTTTACAAATAGAAAACCATACAATTCTCAGCCCTGCAGTTTAGATTCTGGCCCCAAATGTCTCCCACACCACTGTCTGTTGATATGTCAAACACGTTAGGAACTAAGCAATTGGCGATCCTGAATTAAGTGAACATCATTCATTATTCCCATAAATGGTAACAAAACTACTATACCTGGAACAAGCTGGGCTCCTCCACCTCTTCCAGACTGGAAGGCCCAGGTTGCTCCTCGGAAGCCTCATCAGGGGTGGGCTGCGCGCAAGGAAGCGTGGAAGGAGGAGTTGAGGTTGGCTCCGTGACATCAGCCTGGTCCTTCAGAAAATGGAGACTCTGATAGTACCAGAGCTTGGGCACATAGACCTCATCTGCTGAAGTTGCAGTTTCCTCAGACTTCACGACCTTCTTCCGCTCCCTGATATACGCACTCCTCAGGCTGCCAATTTTCTTTCTAATATCATCAACAGTTGCCGTGGGGAACCTTGGCTTGACAAATTCCACAAGTTCCTCCAGGGCTGCGTGCCTCTTTGGTTTGTTGGTGTAATGTGGGTGTTTACCATGCCACAATATGGGAAAATCCCTGTATTTGGCAATGAAGAGGGGGAGAAAACTCATGTCGTTGAATCCCTTCATATCAATCTCTGCAAGACACAACACCACACAAAACCCTATAAATTATGTCAGGCTAAACTCTCCTAATCTTCTCCATAAAGAAGCCTCAAGTTCAAATCAGTCTAGGCTAGTTATGTACCAACGTCAAATTGTACCTTCGTTTGTAGCGATCGTCTCGTGTGAGTTTTCTCTCCCCTCGTCTCCCAGATCGTGGCTACGACACAGGCGTGTGACGTTTTATATACAGTGCGCATGCTTCAAACTCCGCCCACCCCTGACGATCTTTCTCGTCTATTCCCCACCCGTTCTCTTTACGGCGTAGTGGGGAGAGCACATGGCGGGGACACAGCAGGTGCGCCACAAATATCCCACCAACGAGGAGGAGGACGAGGAAAGTCCGGAGGCAGAAACGTCCCGATCCCGGAGCCTGAAATTCAAGGCCTCCAATATGTCATTTGGAGAAATGTTGGAGATGGTGGACATATTAAAGAGGAGCGACTATGATGGGAAGTATGGGCCTTACCTCAACCCCAATGTCCGCAAGGCCAAGATCATGTCTAAAGTTGTGAGGAGGCTGTACAATCATTTTGGGGTACAACGATCCAAGGAGCAACTGAGGAAACGCTGGTCAGACCTGAAACTGAGGGAGGCCGATCAGTACAGAAAGATCAAGCGAATTCTTCTAAAAAGTAAGTAGTTGTGTTTTGTGTTTGATTTCTTGCTTGCATACTGCTCCATTGTGGTTTGATTTTTACAAAGTTGTACATTCCAAAATGGCCACTTTCAGGTTCGTCTGTGCATTCGATCGTACTCAGCCTCGATCTTTCTGCCACTGTCATGTGTGTGTCCATTCGATCGTACGCAACCTCGATCGTTCGGCCACTTATAATACGATGTTTGGTGAAGTTTTTATTGAAAGGAAGTTTGTTCTCACTAGAGATGTCAGCAAGAGCGTAAACCAAATTTTGTCAATGTAAAGGAGAGGTCACTCAGTAGCTGTTTACCCATCTGGACTCTAGAGCACTAGTGCTGGGACACCCAAACCCCCTTTTTATTATGCTTTTCCACACATGTGCTCCAGTGGATACTAGAGGGGGGTCTCCATCACACAAACTTCTACCAAAAAGCTAGTCAGTTTAGCACCTTTACAAAGTGACTACATTCATGTAGTTGACATTTGTAACTGGCCAAACTAAAATAGTGTCCGTCACTTTCAAGCAATGTTTGTCATTTCCTATTTCTGCCCTCAATAGCTTGTGTTGCTAAATCTTCCTTTTGGACATTCTCATAGGGGAGCGAAAACTTGGGCCGTCTGAGGAAACCCCCAAACCAACACCTCCCAAAAAAGGGGAAAGAGCAGAAGCAGAGGAGGAGGAGGAGGAGGAGGAGAGATCATCGAACTTGGAGAAATTGTCACCACAACAGGTGAGTGTGGGAGAACACAGCTACTGGTAAGCTAATCCATGTATGGCTGCCTCATTTCCAACACCCCATTTTTGTTTGTTTGTGGTTTTTAGGTGACGTGGATGTTGTGGAAGAAAAATCGCACTTTACCACAGAGAGTGCCCACGTACTCATCGGAGAGATAATGGTCTGCAATCGAGATCTAGATTACATAAAGCAAAACATCAATGATGTTCAACAAAAATTGAAGAACATCATTGATGTTTTAGGAAAAATATGAAAACGCACCAAGTAATTAACACACATTTGTGCCAGCTTCTGAACACATTTGCAACTTAAAAACTGTGTGAAATTTGGAACATGCACACATTGTGTCCACATTTGCTAGCTCCCATCATGGTGGATGAATGCCAACGTTTTTTTGGGGGTGCAAACACTTTACGAACTACGAAAGTGGTTGTGGTGAAGGGGTTGCACCCCCAAAAAACGTCCATTCCTCCCCATGATGGAAAATGGCACTTTTGAAGCTTCTAGGCATGTGTTTTACCATCTAATGTCCATTTTCAGACCCAAATTGTGTGCATGTTCTAAATTTCCACTTTCCGGGGGTGACCCCCCCATGTGATGAAGGCAAGATCAAACACACTTTGAACATATAGTCATGTCTGATCTTGTCTTCACTTTACAAAGTTGAACTTTCCGAGTTCATAGGTTCTGTTTTGCTCCATGCCTGGTTTTACCAATTGCGGAATGTTTGTAAACAATGTTGTAAATAAACAAGATGTTGTCAGTTTTGGCGTGAAGATTGTAAACGCACTTGTGAATGTTTTCCTAGTAAACTTTTTTAGTTTTCTAAATGTGTGGCTTCCTTATTTAAAAAACACAATGCATTATGTATGTAAAATGTAAAGGATATGGGGGGCAATGGGTGTTATTTACTAAAGGCAAATCCACTTTGCACTCCAATTTTCTTTCCCTGGGAACTTTTTCAATGCACTTGTAGAGCATAGCGGATTTGACTTATGTAAATGACACCCACAGTGCTTTGTACGAAAACACGGAGCACAGCATTTTTGAGAATACACACATGTCAGACCTGGTGCTGAAAAGGAGTATTTTGGGTGTCAGTTATGCAGGACAAACCTTCTCTAGACCAAAGATTAGGTAGCAAACACACAACATGAGAATAATCTTTTTGGGAAGAAGAGACTGTTACCTCCTTTTGCCCAGAAAGTGCATTCCCACTGTCGAAGGCAAAGGGAAAAAATGTCAAGGTAAAATAAGCTAAAAAGAAGACTGAAATGACAAGAAATCATAGGTTGGTTAAAATATCTGATTTATTAAAAAATGCCTCTCACACATCGTCAGGCAGAGCAATGGCCCCCCTACCCACAAAGTACTCCATATATTGGTCCCGGACCACACAGGCATTTAGAGGGGGCAAGCCTGGACGTGCCACTCGAAGGGCTGTGAGGTCCGCATTTGGAGGGCCCTCCACATCTGGGCCAACGGGCACCACATAGTTCCTGTTATGTCTTTTGAGGAAGTTGTGCAATATGCAACAGGCAAGAACTATGTGGTTCAGTTTGTATTCCGCCAAGTTAAATGCCGTCAGGAACAGGCGGAAGCGGCTGGCCAGGATGCCAAAAGTGTTCTCCACCACTCTTCTGGCTCTGGACAGCCTGTAGTTGAAGACCCTCTGGTCCGGGGTGAGGGTCCTCATCGGGAACGGCCTCATCACATGGGGAGTCAACGCAAACGCTTCATCTGCGACAAAGACGAAGGGGAGTCCTTCGGCATTCTCCTCTGGAGGTGGCAAGCACAGACTGCCACTTTGGAGACGCCAGTAGAACTCCGTGTGCGTAATGGCCCCACCATCCGATATCCGGCCGTTCATCCCCACGTCCACATACATAAACTCGTATGTTGCCGACACCACCGCCAACATCACTACACTATTAAACCCTTTATAATTATAATAGTAGGACCCCGAGTTGGGCGGTGGGACGATGCGGACGTGTTTCCCATCAATTGCCCCTCCGCAGTTAGGAAAGTCCCAACGGCTGGCAAAGTGGGAGGCCACAGTCTGCCATTCCTGTGGCGTGGAAGGGAACTGTGGAGTGAAACAAGAAAAAAAAATTAGTCACTTTGCACCTAAACATTGCAAGCAGATTAGACAATCAACATCTTGGAACAAGAGCATTGTATAAAATTTGAGGCTGGAAAGTATTTGCACAGAAAAGTAGAGGCTCCCCTTCACAGATTACTCACCCCCCAATCAATCCCCCCACTTCTGATGGGACATTGGCAATAACTAGGGTTTTGGGGGGGGGGGGGTGGACAGGTAACCCTCTGCACTTCATTGATTGGCAAATGGCACAAAAATGTGGGCTAGTTTGCCCAGACCCTCTGTACTTAACACTATTGGCAGGCCACAGGAAAGATCAAATAACATTTCAACCCCCCCCCCCCCCCCCCCCAAAAAAAGGCAGGCACAGTGTGACATTATTAAATTACCAAGCAAGCTAATAGGAGGGAAAGAAGACAAAAAAATAGGAAATGGAAAGTATGGAGGCAGCCCCTTGCACTACATGCTTTGCTGAATTCATCCCTAAAGATGCGCACTATAAAGAGGTAGGTATATAGTGTGTATGGACCTTGGGAAAGCCAGCAGATAAAGGATTGGTACCATCTGACAGAGCAGTTGGGGGAGGGGGTTCCTAATGAGTTTGCCCCCCCCCCCCCACCAAAATAAAAAAAAAAGGGGCTCTACATGAAGTAAACCACACAGCAAACATTTGTGCATATTTTAGGGGGTGTTTTGGGGCAAACAATACTATGCAGCAGACAAAAGACATTGCTTAAGTGACTAGGCCATAGGTGTCTATTGGGCAGAAGAGCATGCTGGGGAGGTAAGTGAAGGGAAAAATGCATGAAGGAGAAAAGGGGCACAGCATATTAGAACATATTGCAATCATGGTAATTAGGGAAGGAGGTCAAAAATAGAAGACATTAGCAAACAGAGCATACATAGAAGGGAATAGTAAAGTAGAAATGTTACCTTAATATAGTCCTCCTGCAGGACCTGAATGATGGCAGAACAGGTCTCTGGAATAATGAGTCCCAGGGCCTGGGGAGAGATACCTGAAGAGAACTTCAAATCCTGAAGACTTCTCCCTGTCGCCAAGTACCTCAACGTGGCAACAAGCCTCTGCTCCGGAGTAATGGCTTGTCTCATGCAGGTATCCTGCCGGCTGATAAAGGGGGTCAGCAAAGCCAAAAGACGGTGAAAATCGGGGTCCGTCATCCTGAGAAAGTTCCTGAAATCATCAGGATTATTCTCCCGGATCTCACGAAGCAAAGGCATGTGCGAGAATTGGTCACGCTGAAGCAACCAATTCTTGGTCCACATACTCCTCGTCACTCTGTTTATGGACGGGTCTTGGGTCAAAGCTAAAAGCCCGACACCAATTCCGCGTACAGCACGAACTCGGCGACGAGTACGCACGGGAAACATCGCTCAGAAGGTCACAAAAGGTCGGCTGGTCAGAACGGACAAACAGAAAGCACCGATAAACAGCAAGGCCTGAAAGAATGAACTGAATACCAGCAATGAGCAGACAATAAGCAGTGCAAATCAAAGCGTCCTATATCAAGATATAGGCCGCAATGACCAACAAATGCGAACTGACTACACGCACTAATAAACAGATACGCACGACAAGCACAAACTGAAGAGCAGTAACGATCTGAGTCAGAAAACTGAGAAGCGCGAATCTTAAGTCACCAAACTTCCACTCTCAATAAACTCTCACTCTCACACTACTTCAACTCTCGATAAACACGGGATCAGCAGAAGGAGCCCAACGGGTGCCTGACGTGGTGCTGAACTTCCCTTTTGTAATCTCGTGGACGACGACTTACGTCACGACGTTCTTCCGGACCGGATATTCCGACAACGTAGTCCGACCGTGTGTACGCAACACCAACATCGGACAAAGTACGTCGGACAAAATCCGACCGACCTGGTCCGCGGATTGTTCGAGCGTGTGTATGGGGCTTTAGGAAGCGAAAAGTTAAGTGTGTTCCTGGGTTTTCTGTTTGGCATGTTTTTGCTGGGTCAAGCCCACTGGGTCTGTGTGCTATAATGGAACAGGGGGTCCAAACTCAAAAGAGAAATAAAGCCTGAACCTAAAAAGGGAAAGAGTAAGGTATGGCCGGAGCCCGATGAGGCCCAGAAATGTAGGGATTGGAATGCTGCCATGCTGTCATCAGAGCCTGGAGGACCAGAGAATTGCCAACATCAGAATTTACCCACTATGGACTCCTCCAGTTATGGACCTAACCTAAGCAGGCATGCTGGGGCAGCCACAAGCCTGAAGTTAGGGAATAGGGATGTTTGGAGAATGTCTGCACTTTATTCCAAACTGTTACCTGTGATTGTCACTGTGATAATGTATTCTTAAGTAAAGCTTTTTGAAACTTTGCCTAGTCTGAAGTTTGCTAAAGGGGTGCAGTGTAAGTAACCGGCACATATAGGCTACAACTTGAGTCATTAAATACACTGGGGTATGAAGACATCAGTACAAGAGTTAAGCCCCATACACACGCGCGGATTATCCGAGGACCAGGTCCGTCAGACCATGTCCGTCATACTTTGTCTGATGTTGGTTTTGCGTACACACGGTCGGACAAAGTTGTCGGAAAATCCGATCATTCTGAACGTGGTGACGTTTGTTGCCTACGACGGGACTACGTAGAGGCTAGTAGCCAATAGCTTTGGTCTTGTAATGTGATCTGAGCATGATCAGACTACCATACACACGATCGGATTTGGTGTGATCGGACCGTGTTGTCGGAAAATCTATCCAGCAGGAGATAGGACTTTGTCCGTCGGACAATACGACGTACACTGTCCGATGGTGCATACACACGGTCTGATTTTTCAACAACATTGTCCGATCGGACAGAATCCATGCGAAAATCCGACCGTGTGTATGGGGCTTTAAAGTGGTTGTAAACCCTTACAAACCACTTTGACCTACAGGTAAGCCTAGATTAAGGCTTACCTGTAGGTCCAATAAATATCTCCTAAACCTACATGGTTTAGGAGATATTTAGAAAAAAAAGAGGCAGGCGATATCACGGCGATATGCCGCTCTCGTGCGCATGCGTGGGAGTGACGTCATCGCCATCAATCCCGGAGTGACTTCCGGGTCTCGCCGCTCCAGCGCTGTCATTCGCTGGAGCGGCGAGACCCGGAAGTCACTCCGGGATTGATGGCGGCGGCGGAGGTCGTGGACGAGGGTCGCTTCGGGGGCTTCGTTCTCAGGTAAGTTATTCATAATGAGCTAGTATGCTAT
This sequence comes from Lithobates sylvaticus, assembly GCA_028564925.1. Lineage (NCBI taxonomy): Eukaryota > Metazoa > Chordata > Amphibia > Anura > Ranidae > Lithobates > Lithobates sylvaticus. Next base: position 57,618,743 of record CM053036.1, on the reverse strand, counting down.
GCATACTAGCTCATTATGCCTTTGCCTTGCAGGTTTCGTTTTTTTGTTTTTTTTAAAAAGAGGCGTTACTTCCTCTTTAATACAGTGTGAAGATACAAGTGGTTACCAAGGGTAACAAAGGTTTCTCTAGCAGCCTGTCCTAATCATGTACATGTGGCAGGTGAGAAAGAAGAAACCTGGGAGATATTGTTGGCACTCCTTCTGCAGCGATCTGTCTCCCATTGCAATGCGAGCAGATCTGCACCGCCCGTACTGAAAAGAAAGAGTGAAGTGAAGTGCATGCATGCTGTCCACGCTAGGTGCACAGCGGAACCCCATACCATTATTGGAACCCCATACCATTACTGGAAGTGGAGTAACAGTTTTACGCTAGACAGGTGGAGAGGGCATTGGCTCTGCATGTCCCTCCTTAATGCACAAGTGATTGTCTTAATGTTTAATACATCAAGAGAGTTTACTAGAGTTTGTTTGAATTTGCCATGCAGGGGGTCATGAGTGTGGCTCAAGTAAAGGTACCCCATGTATAGTGTATTGACCCTGTACAAAGTGCCTGGCATAGCCCAGAAAAACCCACCCAGGGGTAAGCCTCTCATGTGACCATTGCTGGGCACCAAACGAGGAGAAAAATATGGAGTACTTGATGACCAACCTCTCACCCTGACCTGCCCCACATTACAAACCTGATTACGCTCAAAATGGGGGGACCCCCTTGAAAAAGCACCTTTTCCCCATGTTTACAGTATAAGGACAAGTGCCTCTTCTCCATAACCCTGGCCTCGTGGTTATAGGGGTCTATGGGTGGGGAGTGGGCTTATCAGAATCTGAAAGCTCCTTTAACAATAAAGGGCACCTAGATAATGCCCCAATACCCCCTCTCCCCCACTATAAATTAGTATATAGCACTCTTTGTCTTGGGGTGGTTGAGAATAACTCTCTAACTAGTGTGGCGAGCTAACATTTCCATCTCAGGGTGGAATCCTTCACTTATGGTAGGGTGGGAAGAAAAGTTGGAAGCCAGTCATTTTAAGGAATTGTTTTGCTAAAAAAAACTCTTGGGAGTTAGGGACAAAGAGTACCCAAAAAAAAATAGTATAGCCCAGGTTTTCTAGTAGCAGCTATTGTTGCTAGCCCTTTGTGAGCAGCCAAGTAGATTACAATGACTCTGAGAGCAGTCACTGTTGAGATCTATGACTCTATATAGGCAGTAACAGTCTGTTGTTGAAGGAAAACACATCTTTCCTTTTCTTTAAATAAGTTCTAGGCCCTTGACCTTATGTGAACAGTCACGGGGACTTTGATTGATAAGTAGTTGAATTTTCTAGCAATGTCCAGCCTAGCAGCGTCTACCTAGCTCTTCCGTGGAATCACTTCAGTACAAAAGACGTCTCTATAAAATGCTCCATACAGACAGTCATCTTCTTGGCCTGCTTTCTCTGTCTATACCCTCTAACAGTGCAGCTGAAATTCCCTAAGCCTTTAGAACAGGGCCCGGCTGGGGCAAGGCCCAGGAGAGAAAGAACCCACCTTCTTTATGTCCATACCAAAATCCTAAGTGTCTGACTATGGTACATAAATATTTATAACTCATAGATTGTTGCCTCTCACACTAACTACTAGAGACAACTCAACAGCAACATTCAGAAATATACCATTCTGGAACCAACATGTAACAAGTGAGGCAAAAGTACTGACCTGCATACGTGCCTTTGAGGCAGATTGAAAGCTAGAGAGCTAGAATGTCCAAAAGGACAATTTTACCATGAAAATTCACATTTCCTCCTCACAGCTTTTCTTTAAAGTGAATTGTGCTTCATCTATTTAAGGAAACGCAATACGCTCAATTCAGTGGTGGCCCCTGCAGCAGCATATACTTACCTTCCTTCTGATCTCCTTCAGCTCTGTTTGCTTCTGAGAGAGAAGAAAAATACCTGGTGCTCACAGGTATGGGCACCATGTTTCTTAAATGACAGTGCTGACAACTGCAATTGGCTGCTGAGGAGCCAATGTTGTCACATGGGGTGGGGGAAGCTCCAACTAGACCAACTTGCAGCTTATACAATGTATTTGTATAGGCAGCTGGTGGGGCTGGCTTAAAATTAGTCTGTTGCTTTGCAAAGCACAGATTCACTTTAAAAATGTCCCTTGCAATGCTCATTAAGTCTAGGGTAAGAGGAATAAGCAGTAATAGAGGATAAGGAAAGCAACAGCCTTTGCTCATGTTGACGTTTTTGAAAGTTTATTGAGAAGGAACAAAAACAGTAAAAGTAAAGATTAGAAAGTGAAGAGATTAACATGCATGGAGGTCCTCAGACAAAGCAAGTATAGCCAGGTGCTAGCACAGGAACCCTTGAAGGGTAATAGGGACTGTGGGGACTCCATAGAACTCTTCTGATGGGACAACAAGTCCAGACATGCCCACTTGTTATGTCCCCATTGCCTTATGTTCTCATCTGATTAGTCAACTTCGGACTGGGATAGAAGATGCTGTTTAGGAAAGGGCTCTAGGAGGTATAATTTCATGTACAGGCAACACTGCATTTCAGCAGCAAAGAAACAACAATTCCCAGGGGGCCATGCAACCTGGTAGAAAAGGGCAGATCTGAACTAAGTAAGCTGCTCGGGGAGGTTCAGGGCACTTGACACCAGACATAGGAAGGAAGCAGATGTCCAGGCTAGAGTGTTCATTCGAGACACTTGCCTTCCTAAGCAGCAGCATCTCCAAAAGTACAGATCTGGTTCGCCAGTCTTCTTCTGAATCTCCAGCAGCACCAAGCAGGTTTACCGTTCTTCTTCTGCATCTCCATCAGTGCAGAGCGGGTTCACCAGAGCTCAAGTCGTTAATCCACGAGGGGCCCCTCTGCCGTCGGCATCCACAGCTGAAGCACAGGATTGGTGAGAGGGAAGTCAACCCATTACACTCTCCGTACAGCTGGAACTTCAGCCTGACAAAGTTTTCCCTTCTGTTCCTTAGACATTGCCTTGCTCACGTAGCAAGCCACTAAGCATTGCCATACCACTTATCCAGGAGTGTCCCATTAACTCAGGACCATTTTAACTTCTCCATGAACTTGTTGCATGTTTTTTTCACTACCATTTAAGCCTTCTACAAGTTATTTCCACCAAAGCCCCTCCTGAACTTTCTGCCCTCCTGAACTGAAAGCAGTTGGAAGGCACCCAATATCACCATTGGTGCACCACCATAAGGGCCCCATCAAAGCCAGCAGAATTTTTTTATTGGATACTATCTCATTCTGTCTCACAGTACTTTGCATGGATTTTCTTCCTAGAATAGTGAAGTCCTGCAGGCAGACTTGAATCTAGCAGAGTCAAGGCAGCATATCCACCAGGGGTTTATACTATCCATGTTCAGGCTACCCTTGTAACACTCTAGGTGACTCTGTTACAGTTTAGGCTGATTGGTAAAACCCTGGCACAGTTACTCATGCCCTCTGCATACAAACTTGGTATAGAAGTGCTCTGTACAGGAATTTGTGTTGTCTAATTTTGGTTGCAGTTTGTGTCATCTTGCCCTACTTAACCAATTTATTTCTAATACAGTGTTCCTCTAACCTGGTGTTGTCCATTTCATTGAGGGGGTGTGTCAGAGCAGTACGGTGATCTGCCCAACCAACCTGAGAAGGAAACACATTTTTAGAGGGTCCAGTAAATCAGTATCTCCTTAGGGGGGTGCAATACACAAGTGTTCCAAAAACTTGATCTTTTCATCAGAATGGGAAGCATTTAAAGTGAAGCTCCATGGTCCTTCAGAAAAAATAGAAGTCAGCAGCTACAAATACTGTAGCTGCTGACTTTTAATGTTAGAACACTTACCTGTCCACAAATCCAGCAGTGTTTTTAGCTGAGCCGATTTTTCAATCGGCTCTTGAGTGCTGCTGCCGCCATCTCGGGTAAGGGAAACCAGCAGTGACGCTTTGCGGCTTCACAGCCAGTTCTCTACTGCACATGTGTGAAGCGCTTTGTGAATGGCCCAGCGACAGGGCAAGGTGGATGGGGGCTGAACTTCCGGATGAGTTTGCCATGGTGAAGTTAGCCAGAAGTGGGAGCAGATACCTGTCAAAACCAGGTGCCTGCTCCCCCCCCAAGGTGCCAAATTTGGCAGCGGAAGCGGGGAGGAGGCAAACAAGCTGATCTTCCCCTTTTTTGGTGGCGCTCCACTTTAAGCTATAATCTGGATAATTGCCATGTTGGACCTCCCAAACATAAACATTTTAAATATGAAATAATACATGTAAGAATGTGCACAAGCAACACATATGCCTGTTATAAAAAAAAAAAACATAACACTAGTACATACATGATAATTATTTTTCTTTATTATTACTTTATTCCTCCCTTTTCCTACAGGTTTCCTCCTAGCTGCAAGAAAGCTGCTTTCCTCCGCTGCTCTACCCATCGCTGGCTTTCTGATGTCATCCCATACAAAGCAGGACCAGCAGTCAGTAAAGATTTGACCCCCCTTCCCGGAGTGCTCGAGAGTGCTCGAGAGTGCCAGCTGCCAGGGAGAGAGAAATAAAGTAAGTACCACTTACACATCACAGTACATTCTCTCCACCCCTGCATTAAACAAACATGTAACCCTACAAAAAAGGGGGGGGGGTAGGGTAGTCCAAGGATAACTTTTTAAACTAATCTGGAATTTTAGAGTATGGCGGTAATTAGAAAATGGAGCAAAAGCTGGCCTGAGCCTAACACCTCTACCAAAATAACTGAGTAACCCTTTTATATCATTTGATAACAGTCTGTGAAATATCTCAAAGGAGTGAAAATAATTCCCCCCACGTTTGTTCCTCTCTGTCTACAAAGACAAAGAATAGGAGAAAACAGATGCGAGCGGAAGCTGTCTCAGTCGCAAACTAGGTCACAGTATCAACTAACAGTAAATATACATTGTAAGTTCTACTTCTTAAAGATACAAAAAAATCTCAAGCCCAAAAAAAAAAAGGCCACACTGTTCAAAAATGGCTGTCATGTCTATCTAAATAGATCAACAGATATTTTCTGTATTTGCTGAAAGTGTTCTTAGCTTGAAAAAAAGGGAACAAAGTCAGCCACTATTTCTAAGGGCTGTAAGCTATAATATACAATACTTTTTTTTTTTCTCTTGGGTTTAGTTATGCTTCAATGCTACAGCATACAAACACATATAAGTAAAAAATTCCAATCTTGTGCAACAGTTTGCGGAAGACCCTTTTGTGTATCAGCATGACTGTGCACAAATCAAACCCAATGTAACGCTACCCCTGCAAGACCCTCTAGTATATTTGGGTCCTCTGTTATTGGGCCCAAGACAGAGCTTCACCCCTGCTGACACCACCAGAATACATTGGTCAGGGAGTCTTCTGGCTTCACACAAGGAAAATATGCACACACTGTTATAACCACTTACTGACAGTAATACGTACACATGTTGCGACTTGCAAGTGGTTTATCAGAGTTTGCTGTGTCCCTCACATGGCTTCTCACAAACTTCAAACAAGACTTCCACAAGCAAACATGTGGAAGAAGGTGCTCTGGTCAGATGAGACCAAAATTTAACTTTTTGGCCTAAAAGTCTGTTAGAGTCTGCAAAAGACTTGAGAGTGGGGTGGAGGTTCACCTTCCAGCAGGACAAAAACCTTAAACATATAGCCAGAGCTACCATGGAATGGTTTAGATTGAAGCATATTCATGTAGCTGGTGGTGATCCAAGACTGATTCATTTTGATGAAGGTAAGTCGATCAACCGAGGCGGTGGACAGGCGCACCCTATGATCGGTGACAAATCCTCCAGCATCACTGAATGTGCGTTCGGAAAGAACGCTGGAGGCAGGACAGGCCAGTAGCTCAATTGCATACTGTGCAAGCTCTGGCCAGCGATCCATCCTCAGGACCCAGTAAGCCAGAGGATTTTCGGTGGGAAAGGTGTCCAAGTTTGACCTTGCCCCAAGGTATTCCTGCACCATGTATATCAGACGCTGGCGATGGTTGCTGGAACCGATAATACCTTGGGGCTGCGGACTAAAAAATTGTCTGAACGCATCGGTCAGACGTCCACCTTCCCCACCGCTCCTTCTGCTACTGACCGAAGCCTCAGCAACTCGTCGCCCAGGACCAGGAGTTTGTAACCTCCCAGTTTCTGGGAACGCGTTGCACAGACCTTTCTGCAAGGCCTCCCTGAGATGTCTCATCCTCTGCTCCCTCTGCGACGGCAAGATAAGGTCCGCAACCTTACCCTTGTACCGCGGATCAAGGAGAGTGGCCAGCCAGTAATGGTCCCTCTCCTTGATCCGAAGAACACGAGGATCCTTCCGCAGGCTTTGCAGGATCAGGGAGGCCATGCAGCGTAGGTTAGCTGAGGCATTCGGTCCGGAGTCTTCTGGGTCACTGAGGATGACATGATCGCCAGCCACCTCCTCCCAGCCACGTACAAGTCCACTGGTTTGTTGGGACTGTACATCATCCCTAAAAGACTGCTGCTGCTGATGCTGAGTGCCAGGCTCCACCTCCATGCTCACACAATCCTCCTCCTCCTCCTCCTCATCCTGTGTGATGGGTGGGACAGAAGGAACACTGTCCGGATAAAGGGGGCCTTGAGAGGCAAGGAAATCCTCCTCTTCCTGCCTCTGTTCTGCCTCAAGTGCCCTGTCCATTATCCCACGCAGCGTATGCTCCAACAGGTGGACAAGAGGGACAGTGTCACTGATGCATGCACTGTCACTGCTCACCATCCTCGTGGCCTCCTCAAATGGTGAGAGGACAGTGCATGCATCCCTGATCATGCTCCACTGACGTGGGGAAAAAAAACCAAGCTCCCCTGACCCTGTCCTGGTGCCGTAGTCGCAAAGGTACTCATTGATGGCCCTCTGCTGCGTGTGCAGTCGCTGCAGCATGGCCAACGTTGAGTTCCACCTGGTGGGCATGTCACATATTAGGCGGTTCTTGGGCAGGTTCAGCTCCTTTTGCAGCTCAGTCAGCCGAGCACTGGCATTATAAGATCGGCGGAAATGCACACAGACTTTCCTGGCCTGCCTCAGGACATCCTGTAAGCCTGGGAACCTGCCCAAGAACCGCTGCACCACCAGGTTGAGGACGTGAGCCATGCAGGGCACATGGGTGAGCTGCCCCTGTCGCAGGGCGGAGAGGAGGTTGGTGCCATTGTCAGAAACGACCATTCCTGGCTTAAGCTGACGTGGCGTCAACCACCTCTCGGCCTGCCCCTGCAGAGCTGCCAGAACCTCTGGCCCAGTGTGGCTCCTGTCCCCCAAACACACCAGAGCAAGCACGGCATGGCATCTTTTTGCCTGCGTACTTGCGTAGCCCCTTGTACGCCTACGGAGCACCGCTGGTTCCAAGGACAGAGCACTGGAGGAAGAAGAAGAGGAGGGGGTGGAGGAGAGAGGTGTGTCACAACCAGTAGCAGTAGTAGCGTTTTGGAGGCGTGGTGGCGGAACAACCTCCAACACTACTGCACCTTGTCCTGCATCCCTCCCAGCTGCCAATAGAGTGACCCAATGGGCCGTGAAAGAAAGGTACCGTCCCTGTCCATGCCTGCTGGACCATGAGTCAGCGGTAATATGCACCTTACCGCTGACCGCCCTGTCCAGCGAGGCATGGACATTGCCTTCCACATGCCGGTAGAGAGATGGAATCGCCCTTCCGTGAGAAAAAGTGGCGTTTGGGAACCTGCCACTGAGGAACCGCACATTGAACAAACTCACGGAAGGGGGCCGAGTCTACCAACTGAAAAGGCAGCAGTTGAAGTGCTAGCAATTTAGCCAAGCTAGCATTCAACCGCTGGGCATGTGGATGGCTGGGAGTGTACTTCTTTCTACGGTCCAGCAGCTGGGGCAGGGAAATTTTGCCTGCTGCAATCGGACGTCGGTGTACTGCAAGTACTTGGTTGTGACACACCTAATTCTACACCTTCAGTCCTCTCAGAGCAGCTTTCAGAGAGGACTGAAGGTGTAGTGGGGATGGAGATCCCAGCTGATGAGGAGCAAGGAGAGGTCCGCTTAGTTCTTTGGTGTGGGTCTTTTATGTGTGCCTGCCAACGAGCTGCATGGCAGGTCGACATATGTCTGGTCATGCTTGTGGTGCCCAAGCGGCTGATGTTTTGGCCACGCGAGATTCGCTTGAGACAAATATTGCAAATAGCAGTGGTGCGATCTGATGCACTCGTCTCAAAAAAGGCCCACACCAAAGAACTTTTCTTTTTTTTTTTTTTTTTTATCATTCAAAAATGTTTATTGAGTTTTGTAACATACAAAGAAGTAAATAGAACAAAACAAAAATTATAAGCATATAGAAGCACAGAACCAGAATATGTACAGCATTCTCAGTAAGTTATGTAGAAAGCTATGTGATAGCGTATTTGTCGGTCCATATTTTCCACATGTCATCAAATTTAGAACAATTAAGTGAGTTAATTGCCAAGAGCCGTTCGAACGTGTAGTTTTGGTGGACTTTTCTGGTAACATCAGTGATATTGACAGTCGGGATTGTTTTCCAATGTTGTAGTATCAAGGATCTGGTAACCAATATAATGTGGGACACCACATGTCTCATTGTGTATGGAAAATCTTCCAAACCTATCAGTAGTATAGCCAATGAGGGGGTGGGATGTGTAATCAACCCCGTTAGGGATGAAATGAGTGTAAACGTTTGGTTCCACAGACTGGTGATACTTGGGCATTCCCAGAGAATGTGGAGAATATGGCCTTTGTGACCGCAGTTTCTCCAGCAGAGAGGGGAAGTACCCGGGAACATTTTCGCAAGTCTACAGGGGGTGTATTGCCACCGGTTGATAACTCTAAGTGAAGTTTCCCAGTGGCTAATGCAATGGGAGGATTTTTGTGTAATGTGAAATGCAAATTTCCATTGGTCATCTGTAATTGTGATACCCATGTCGGAGTCCCACTTCATATGTGCCACCGATTTAACAAATACCTGTTTGTTGTGCAAAAGATTGTAGTACATTGCTATACCTTTATTGCTCTGTGGACCTTTGGTGAGGTGTTGCCACACCGAAGTAGGTAGAGCTAGAGTACCAATTGGATTGTTCTTCATAAAGTGTGCTACTCGTATACATGTGAATAACATACAGTTAGGCATATTGTATTTAGTCATTAAGTCCGATGCTGACAGTGGGTTATCGTCGTGAAGTAAATCCTGTACAGACTTAATCCCTAGGGAGGGGAATTGTTTCAGGGAAAGCATAGGGACGTTGGTCTCTATTATATTAAGTGGAAGGTAGTAGTCTATATTTTTGCTATTATTGAGGTGGCGGGATATTAGGAACCTCCAGGCCCGCAGAGACGTGGCAATAGTAGGAGGCAGTTTCCGTAGGTTCCAGGGTAGCCAATTGTCCCCCAGCAGAACTGTAGGTAAATCAGGTATGGGAGCTAAGGTGGTTTCAATGTCCACCCATAGTGGCCCGTCATCTGAAGGGTACCAGTGTTTAAGTTGGTCGAGTCTGGTGGCATATAGGTAATCCTGTATGTCAATAAGGCCTGCACCTCCCGCCGATTTATGGGGTAGTAGATTAGTCCGTGAGCACCTGGCTTTTTTGTCTCCCCACAGTAGTCGCCATTGAAGGTTAGACAGGGAGTTTATATAAGATTTGGGTATGTCGAGTGGGATAGCCCTGAAAACATACAGAATTTGCGGGAGTATCAGCATTTTAAATGCTGCCAGTCTACCAAGCCATGACAATTCTTTTTTGGCAATGTTAGTAATTTGAGGTCCTATCTTGGCTAGGAGAGGTTTCAGATTAGTGTCAACTATATTTTTAATGTCATGAGTCAGGGTTATACCTAGGTATGGTAATCCCTTGTCAGTCCATGAGTAGGGGAGGTGTCGTTGTAGTTTAAGGCAATCATTAGTAGCTAGACCCATATTTAAGATAAGAGATTTAGAGAAATTCACTTTGTAGTAGGAGACGTCTCCGAAGGTTTTAAGTATGTCGTGGGCTTGAGGAAGTGAGGAGAGAGGCCGAGTAAGCATGAGTATCACATCGTCAGCAAATAAGTTGATAACGTGGGATTTAGAGCCCATTTGAAAACCAGTGATATCCTTGTGAGATCTAATGGTCTCCGCCAGAGGTTCAATCATGAGATTGAAAATTGTCGGGGATAGAGGGCACCCCTGGCGAGTACCATTAGTGATCTGAAAGGGGGTTGATAACATGCCGGAGGTATAAACCTGCGCCGATGGGCAAGAATACAAGGCCAGCACTGCATTGAGTATGGTACCACAAAAACCGAACTTAGATAAGGTCATAGACATGTATTTCCAATGCACCCTGTCAAACGCCTTCTCTGCGTCAATAGAGAGCAGCAGAGAAGGCGTTTGAGTACGTACAGCATGGTGAACAACATTAATGATTCTTCTGGTAGCATCAGAGGTTTGTCTCCCCTTCACAAAGCCCATCTGGTCGCGTTGTATAAGGAGTGGGATAAACACAGATAAACGTTTTGCAATAAGTTTGGCATATATTTTAATGTCCGTGTTCAATAAGGAAATCGGACGGAAATTGGGAGGGGTCGTGGGATCTTTACCCTGCTTAGGTAACGTGACAACGTAAGCCCTCAGCATTTCTGGGGGAAAAGACGCAGATTCAGCAGCTTTAGTGAAGATTGTTTGCAGATGTTGGGAAAGGTGTGACTGAAAGATTTTAAAATATTCATTGGCGAACCCATCAGGACCAGGTGATTTACCAGGGGGTAGTGTGGCTATTGTAGCAGCTATTTCAGATGCTGTGAATGGTGCATTCAGGGATGTAAGTTGGTCCTCTGATAAAGAGGGTAAGTTTAGTGTTTCTAGGAAACTGTGTATAAGTTCCGGAGTAGGTTGTGTCGTGGAATGGTCTTCCTTAATGTTGTATAGGCTACTGTAATAGTCTGCGAATTGGTTAGCAATGTCTTGTGGATTGGTGATTTTGTGTTTCAGGGTGGGGTGAAGCAAGTGGGAAATTCTCGTCTTCACACGTGCGTTCTTGAGTCTGTTCGCCAGGTATTTGCCAGCTCTATTGGCATTGGCGTATGACGTCAATTTCAGGCGTCTGAGGTGGTAGTCGTATTGTTGTGAAAGGATTGCCCTAAGTGTATCTCTGCATTGGGATATCTTGTGAGTGAGGACAGTAGTCGGTGCCTGTTTGTTCTGATCCTCTAGAGTGTGTAAGTCATGTAGGATAGCTGTGATTTGTGCTGTTCTGCGTCTTTTTTCCCTAGCGCCTAATTGAATCAAGATACCCCTCATATATGCCTTGTGGGCATTCCAAAGGGTGAATGGGTCACTGACAGAATCTGTGTTATTGAGAAAAAAGTCCTTTATATGTTTGGAGATCACTGTGGAGGTACGGGGGTCCTGAAGTAATCTTGTGTTAGTGCGCCAGATGGGTGGGGAAGAGGAGACAGCCTGATCAATAATAGTAATGGTCACTGCTGCGTGGTCAGACCAAGTTATGTCGTGTATACAAGCCGAGGAAACTTTTTGTAGTAACCATTTGTCTGACAGAAATAGGTCAATGCGAGAGTACGAGCAATGCCTGTGTGAAAAAAAAGTGTAGTCTCTTTCATTTGCATGCATGCATCGCCAGATGTCGAACAGGTCAGCATTGTTCATCAGTTTACTGAGGTATGAGGAACTGTTAGTTTTGCGAGCAGAAGAGTCCAGTTTAGGGTCCACTATGAGATTGAAATCCCCGCATAAGAGTACAGAGCCATAAGGGTGGTCTTTCACTTTTTTCAGCAGTCTGCTAAGGAAGCGGATTTGATGAGAGTTCGGTGCATATAAGGATACTAGTGTGTAGGGCACGGAGTTTATGTCTCCTTTAAGAATGATAAACCTGCCGTTCGGATCAGTGATGGTTTCTTTGTGTTGGAAGGAAAGGGTATCCCTTAAAGCGAGCATGACGCCTCCTTTTTTATGTCCAGGAGTATTGGCCAAAAATACATTAGGGTACTCTCTGTGGGAGCAAGTGGGGGCTTTTGTATCCTGGAAGTGCGTTTCTTGAACGCACAATATATCAGCCCTATGTTTTTTGGCTTCAGACCACATGGACAGTCGTTTAGCGGGGTGGTTTAAACCACGGGCATTAATAGATAGGCAGTTAATAGGCATGGGTCAGTTGGTGTGGATTATGCAAGGCGGTGTTATGCATATACTCACTGCGACCGAATAGTGTGATCTGGCGATGATCATGGATGTCAGGTGAATCTGCAAGCGTATGGTAGTTCTGTTCCGGTTGTAGTGCTTCAAAGATAGAACTTAAAAAAATACATAAACAACAAAAGTTGAACATAGTTAGTAGTAAAGTAGATACTGAACATAGTAAGAAAAGGATCCATAAACTGATCCATGTGCAGGTGAAACTGCTATCAGCGTTCTGAGGGAAAAAACAGGGATCGTAGCATATAACCCCTGTGTCCGGAGAAAAAAGTGTAACATAGGTTGTGTGGTTATCATCCGTGACCACCAGTGTCCTTTTTTGAGGACCTTTTGCGGGATACTACCTGCCATTCTTCAGGCATTGGAGATGGGGAGGAGGAGGAATTGTGTGCAGATGGAGACGTATTGTTGGGCAGTATGCCCCATTGGCGGAGTGCTGCTAAGCCTTCTTCCAGTGTGTTGACAAGCAAGGAAGCTCCATTGTGTGTAATTGATAGCTTGGCGGGATATTTCCACTTGTGTGGAATATTGTGGTTCCGCAGGGCCTTAGTGATTGTCGCCAGGTTGCGACGTAGCTGGAGAGTATGCCTAGAAAGATCTGGGAGTATTTGCAAATCAGCATATTGTGGATGTTTGTTGTCAGCTCTGCGTGACGTAATTAGGATTTGTTCTTTGACATGGTAGTAGTGGACTCTGAGAAGCACATCCCTAGGAATGTTTTCCGGGAGAAATGATGGTTTAGGTATACGGTGTATACGGTCTACTATGAGATCCTGAGGGGACAAGGAAGGCAGTAGAGTGGAGAACAAGGCCTGGGCGTATGGTAGTAGTTGCGCAGGCAGTACAGATTCAGGAATCCCCCTAATTTTTAAGTTGTTCCTTCTGGATCGGTCTTCCAAATCTGCGACTTTGTTTTTAAGCCATGCGATTTCCTCACTATGGTTACTGTGTGCATCTACCATTGTGTTGAATGATGAGGTAACCCTATTGAGGCTGTGCTCCACCTGATCCACTCTGTCACCCAGGGCCTGAACTTCTCTGTGGCAAAGATTTATACCGGCAGTTAAATCAGCATGGATGGATGCTTTTAAGGACAGTAACATATCCTTAAGTACTGTTTCTGAAACTGGCCTGTCAGAGGTAGGGAAGGCAGCTATGGGATCTTGTGAGGGCTGTGTGGTGACATCCCCTATATTAGGAGGCCTGCTTACCTCCATCTCAGGGTCCATCAGCGGTCTCACAGGGGATTTGGTCCTCTGCTTCTGTTTGGCAGGGCTCCTGGTGGATGGACTAGAGGTCTCAGAAGAGGATCCGCTCGTCAGATGGGGTCCGTTTCTGGCCTGTGGATGACCGGAGCGGCCGTCAGATGTCCCGACCTGCTTCGCCGTTTGAGTGCCTGAGGCGCCGGCGCCATTTTGTGGAGACCCGCGCGCTCTGAAGAACTCCTGTAGTTTCTGCGGGTGTTGGGGGTTTTTCCGATGGCGGGTCATGTCCGCCGATGCAGCAGAGCTGAGGGATGCCTGCAGGGTGTATTGCAGCCGTGGATGGCGGTCTGGGGCACGGATGTCGTCGGATGTTCTCCGGCGGCCGAGCGGAGCTCTGGATTAAGCGTCCATTACGGAGCTCGGTCGCCACGCCCCCCGACCAAAGAACTTTTCTGATAACGTGCAGAGGCAGCGCCCTGCACAGGCGGAGCTCTGCGGTGTTGTACAGTTGCTGTGCTGGCCTCTACCTGGCCTCCAGGGGGCATCCGCCTCGTTGGACATGTGACGCCACATCCTCCTCCTCCTCGTCCTCCTCCTCATCCTCTCTCCCTTCAGGCACCCACGTGGAGTCAGTGACCTCATCATCCCCTCCCTCTTCACTAGAGCAAACCTGGCAGTAAGCTGCAGCTGGTGGAACAGTACTGCCAGATTCCTCAAGCTGGGTATCATCATCCGAGCCTTCGAATCGTTGGGCATCCTCCTGGAGCATGTACCCAACACTGTGCTCAAAGAGTTCGGGGGACTCCTCAGGAGGACATGGTGGGTCTAGGGAAGGGGTGGCTGATGATGCCATTGAGTACGCGTTGGCAGCTGCTCTGCCAGTACCCTGAGCCTGGGTGAGAGAGGATGAGGAGGATGAGGAGGGCTTGGTCATCCATTCTACCAAGCCTTCAGCATGATGCGGCTCCACATGTCCAGCTGCCGAAAACAAAGACGCGCGTGTCCCATGGCCACGTGCTGATGACGATGCACGACCACGTCCACGGCCACGGCCACGTCCACTAGAAACAGAGCCTGCCTGCCCTGTGTTCTTGGCTCTGCACGCTCTGCCTCCCCTTGGCGGTCTTCCAGCCATTGTAGTCGGTAGTCCTGTGGGTGCTGCTGAGAAGAAAATATAGGAGCTCTGTGTGATGCCACTAACACACTAGAAGTCCTATGGGTGCTTCTGCAAAGAAAATAGAGGAGCTCTGTGTGATGCCACTAACACACTAGAAGTCCTGTGGGTGCTGCTGAGAAGACAATATAGGAGCTCTGTGTGATGCCACTAACACACTAGAAGTCCTATGGGTGCTTCTGCAAAGAAAATAGAGGAGGTCTGTGTGATGCCACTAACACACTAGAAGTCCTGTGGGTGCTGCTGAGAAGACAATATAGGAGCTCTGTGTGATGCCACTAACACACTAGAAGTCCTATGGGTGCTTCTGCAAAGAAAATAGAGGAGCTCTGTGTGATGCCACTAACACACTAGAAGTCCTGTGGGTGCTGCTGAGAAGACAATATAGGAGCTCTGTGTGATGCCACTAACACACTAGAAGTCCTATGGGTGCTTCTGCAAAGAAAATAGAGGAGCTCTGTGTGATGCCACTAACACACTAGAAGTCCTGTGGGTGCTGCTGAGAAGACAATATAGGAGCTCTGTGTGATGCCACTAACACACTAGAAGTCCTATGGGTGCTTCTGCAAAGAAAATAGAGGAGCTCTTTGTGATGCCACTAACACACTAGAAGTCCTGTGGGTGCTGCTGAGAAGAAAATATAGGAGCTCTGTGTGATGCCACTAACACACTAGAAGTCCTATGGGTGCTTCTGCAAAGAAAATAGAGGAGCTCTGTGTGATGCCACTAACACACTAGAAGTCCTGTGGGTGCTGCTGAGAAGAAAATATAGGAGCTCTGTGTGATGCCACTAACACACTAGAAGTCCTATGGTGCTTCTGCAAAGAAAATAGAGGAGCTCTGTGTGATGCCACTAACACAAGAAGTCCTGTGGGTGCTGAGAAGAAAATATAGGAGCTCTGTGTGATGCCACTAACACACTAGAAGTCCTATGGGTGCTTCTGCAAAGAAAATAGAGGAGCTCTGTGTGATGCCACTAACACACTTCAAGTCCTATAGGTGCTGCTGGGAACAAAATATATGATCTCTGTGTGATGGGACTAACACACTTCAAGTCCTATAGGTGCTTCTGGGAAGAAAATGTAGGTCTGTGTGATGGGACTAACACACTTCAAGTCCTATAGGTGCCTCTGGGAACAAAATATATGATCTCTGTGTGATGGGACTAACACACTTCAAGTCCTATAGGTGCTTCTGGGAAGAAAATGTAGGTCTGTGTGATGGAACTAACACACTTCAAGTCCTATAGGTGCTTCTGGGAACAAAATATATGATCTCTGTGTGATGGGACATTAACACATTAAGTCCTATAGGTGCTTCTGGGAAGAAAATATAGGTCTGTGTGATGGGACTAACACACTTCAAGTCCTATAGGTGCCTCTGGGAACAAAATATATGATCTCTGTGTGATGGGACTAACACACTTCAAGTCCTATAGGTGCTTCTGGGAAGAAAATATAGGTCTGTGTGATGGGACTAACACACTTCAAGTCCTATAGGTGCTTCTGGGAACAAAATATATGATCTCTGTGTGATGGGACTAACACACTTCAAGTCCTATAGGTGCTTCTGGGAAGAAAATGTAGGTCTGTGTGATGGGACTAACACACTTCAAGTCCTATAGGTGCTTCTGGGAACAAAATATATGATCTCTGTGTGTGATGGGACTAACACACTTCAAGTCCTATAGGTGCTTCTGGGAAGAAAATATAGGTCTGTGTGATGGGACTAACACACTTCAAGTCCTATAGGTGCCTCTGGGAACAAAATATATGATCTCTGTGTGATGGGACTAACACACTTCAAGTCCTATAGGTGCTTCTGGGAAGAAAATGTAGGTCTGTGTGATGGGACTAACACACTTCAAGTCCTATAGGTGCTTCTGGGAACAAAATATAGGATCTCTGTGTGATGGGACTAACACACTTCAAGTCCTATGGGTGCTTCTGGGAAGAAAATATAGGTCTGTGTGATGGGAGTAACACACTTCAAGTCCTATAGGTGCTTCTGGGAAGAAAATGTAGGTCTGTGTGATGGGACTAACACACTTCAAGTCCTATAGGTGCTTCTGGGAACAAAATATATGATCTCTGTGTGATGGGACTAACACACTTCAAGTCCTATAGGTGCTTCTGGGAAGAAAATATAGGTCTGTGTGATGGGACTAACACACTTCAAGTCCTATAGGTGCCTCTGGGAACAAAATATATGATCTCTGTGTGATGGGACTAACACACTTCAAGTCCTATAGGTGCTTCTGGGAAGAAAATGTAGGTCTGTGTGATGGGACTAACACACTTCAAGTCCTATAGGTGCTTCTGGGAACAAAATATAGGATCTCTGTGTGATGGGACTAACACACTTCAAGTCCTATAGGTGCTTCTGTGAAGAAAATATAGGTCTGTGTGATGGGACTAACACACTTCAAGTCCTATAGGTGCCTCTGGGAACAAAATATATGATCTCTGTGTGATGGGACTAACACACTTCAAGTCCTATAGGTGCTTCTGGGAAGAAAATATAGGTCTGTGTGATGGGACTAACACACTTCAAGTCCTATAGGTGCTTCTGGGAACAAAATATAGGATCTCTGTGTGATGGGACTAACACACTTCAAGTCCTATGGGTGCTTCTGGGAAGAAAATATAGGTCTGTGTGATGGGACTAACACACTTCAGGTCCTATAGGTGCCTCTGGGAACAAAATATATGATCTCTGTGTGATGGGACTAACACACTTCAAGTCCTATAGGTGCTTCTGGGAAGAAAATGTAGGTCTGTGTGATGGGACTAACACACTTCAAGTCCTATAGGTGCTTCTGGGAACAAAATATAGGATCTCTGTGTGATGGGACTAACACACTTCAAGTCCTATAGGTGCTTCTGGGAAGAAAATATAGGTCTGTGTGATGGGACTAACACACTTCAAGTCCTATAGGTGCTTCTGGGAACAAAATATATGATCTCTGTGTGATGGGACTAACACACTTCAAGTCCTATGGGTGCTTCTGGGAAGAAAATATAGGTCTGTGTGATGGGACTAACACACTTCAAGTCCTATAGGTGCTTCTGGGAACAAAATATATGATCTCTGTGTGATGGGACTAACACACTTCAAGTCCTATGGGTGCTTCTGGGAAGAAAATATAGGTCTGTGTGATGGGACTAACACACTTCAAGTCCTATAGGTGCTTCTGGGAACAAAATATATGATCTCTGTGTGATGGGACTAACACACTTCAAGTCCTATAGGTGCTTCTGGGAAGAAAATGTAGGTCTGTGTGATGGGACTAACACACTTCAAGTCCTATAGGTGCTTCTGGGAACAAAATATATGATCTCTGTGTGATGGGACTAACACACTTCAAGTCCTATAGGTGCTTCTGGGAAGAAAATATAGGTCTGTGTGATGGGACTAACACACTTCAAGTCCTATAGGTGCCTCTGGGAACAAAATATATGATCTCTGTGTGATGGGACTAACACACTTCAAGTCCTATAGGTGCTTCTGGGAAGAAAATGTAGGTCTGTGTGATGGGACTAACACACTTCAAGTCCTATAGGTGCTTCTGGGAACAAAATATATGATCTCTGTGTGATGGGACTAACACACTTCAAGTCCTATAGGTGCTTCTGGGAAGAAAATATAGGTCTGTGTGATGGGACTAACACACTTCAAGTCCTATAGGTGCTTCTGGGAACAAAATATATGATCTCTGTGTGATGGGACTAACACACTTCAAGTCCTATAGGTGCTTCTGGGAAGAAAATGTAGGTCTGTGTGATGGGACTAACACACTTCAAGTCCTATAGGTGCTTCTGGGAACAAAATATATGATCTCTGTGTGATGGGACTAACACACTTCAAGTCCTATAGGTGCTTCTGGGAAGAAAATATAGGTCTGTGTGATGGGACTAACACACTTCAAGTCCTATAGGTGCTTCTGGGAACAAAATATAGGAGCTCTGCCTGCCTGCCTGCCACGAACACACTACAAGTCCTATAGGTGCTTCTTGGAACAAAATATAGGAGCTCTGCCTGCCTGCCACGAACACACTACAAGTCCTATAGGTGCTTCTGGGAACAAAATATAGGAGCTCTGCCTGCCTGCCACGAACACACTACAAGTCCTATAGGTGCTTCTGGGAACAAAATATAGGAGCTCTGCCTGCCTGCCACGAACACACTACAAGTCCTATAGGTGCTTCTGGGAACAAAATATAGGAGCTCTGCCTGCCTGCCACGAACACACTACAAGTCCTATAGGTGCTTCTGGGAACAAAATACAGGAGCTCTGTTTGCTGCCAGTGCCTGCCTGCCACGAACACACTACAAGCCCCTCTTTCTAAATCAATCTTTCTAAATGAATCTATCTAACTCAATCTCTCTAAGTAAATCTCTCTAACTAACTAAATCCAGCAGAGTGACACAGAACGATCCTGCTCTATCTACGCCGGAACAGCATGTGACCGGCGCAGACGGCGTGGCGGCCTTTTATAAGAGGGGGCGTGTACTAAAGCCCCTGAGCTGTAATTGGCTACAGGCGTCCTGCCTGTAGCCAATTATGGCTCTTCGAGTTTCCGGCGCTGTGATTGGCCAAGCATGCGGGGTCACAGTGCATGCTTGGCCAATCATCAGCCAGCAATGCACTGCGCCGGCCGCGCTGGCCGCAATGCATTGCGGGGCCGCTCGCATCACACGAATGTGATGCGAACGGCCCAAATAGTTCTGGGCTCGCCGATCGAGCGAACGCCCGGTGCTCGATGCGAACATGGGTTCGCATCGAGCACCGGGCCCATCCCTATTTATTTGTAAAAGAACTTGAAAAACATTTATAATTATGTGCCACTTTGTGTTGGTCTATCACAAAAAATTCCAATAAAATCTATTTAAATTTTTGTCTGTAACATGACAAAATGTGGAAAATTTCAAGGGGTATGAATATTTTTTCAAGGCACTGTAGTTACCATTATCCTGCAGCCTCAGGGGTCAGGCATCGGTGCACACTGAGGGTGGACCAAGAGGGTTCAAGCCCATCCTAGGACTGCCTTGAGACATGCACCAACCCACTCCTTAGATGTGCAGCAGAAGGGAGGTGGAGAGGGGCAGTGGCTGACTATTCCTATTAATATGCCCGTTCTGTGAGCCTGTGCAGGGGTGGGGATGTGCGACAGGAAGGAGGTGGAGAGGAGCAGTCCCAAGCGGCTGACTATTTCTATTAAAATGCCCATGCTGCGAGCCTGTGCAGGGGGGTGGTGCGGCAGGAGGGAGGTGAAGAGGGGCGATCCCAGGCGGCTGACTATTCCTATTGAAATGCTCAAGCTGCGAGCCTGTGCATGGCGGGGGGGGGGGGGCACTGGCTATACATTCCCAGGACAGCATAGCCCTGTCCATACTCGCACTCCTCATATTTCCTTTCGCAAAATCCGAGCAGGCAAGTGGAAATTTTGAGGGCTGCTCTAGAGTCTCTGCTAAAAAATATATATATAATGTTTGGGGGTTCTAAGTATTTTCGATCAAAAACACAGATGTTTACAAAAAGTGCCAGAAAAGGCTTGGTCTTCAAGTGGTTAATAAATGAGTAGATTGTATTGAAATCAATAAAGTGTACAGTAGTGATTCAACAGTTGACAAAGGGTAATAATAAAAAATAAATTTCAGCACAGGAACAATGCAATACAGTGCAATATAGCTGTCTATATAGCAGGCTATATAGCTCCCTGCTTTGAGTTGGGTGACTGTTTCCTGTTTTCCCCTTTTGGGATTATACTCTTATGCCGCGTACACACAAGCGGACTTTTCAACAGCAAAGGTCTGACGGAATGAATCCGTCGGACAATTCGATCGTGTGTGGGCTCCATCGGACTTTTGCAGTCGAAAAATCCGACAGACTTTAGAAATAGAACATGTCTTAAATTTTCCCGTTGGAACTCCGCTGGACCCAGTTCCTATCAAAAAATCTGCTTGTCTGTGTGCTAGTCCGACGGACAAACAACGACGCTAGGGCAGCTATTGGCTACTGGCTACGAACTTCCTTTTTCTAGTCCGGTCATACGTCATCATGTTCGAATCCATCAGAATTTAGTGTGATTGTGTGTGGCCAAGTCCGTTCATTCGAAAAGTTTGTCGGAACTCCGTTGAAAGTCCGTCGGACCTAGTCCGTCGGAAAGTCCACTCGCGTGTACGCGGCATTAGATTATCTAGCCATTTTCTTTTTATATATATATATATATATATATATATATATATATATATATATATATATATATATATATATATATATGTATATATATATATATATATCTATCTTTCTGATTATATGATATCAATTAGTGGCTTGCTCCTTGACGACACCTGCCACACCACCTTTCAGAAGACTCTTCTCAATTGATCTCTATTTACAGTCAAAGGAATTGAGGCCCTGAGAAAGCAAAAATATGAAACGCGTCGACCTCCTGACTTAGTAGATATAGAGATATATTGTTTAAATATCATCTTGATCATATTGATTTGAGCCAATCCCTTTGGTTTTATTTATAAATGTGTAAAGGTTTTTAAAAAAATTTTTGTAATGAAGCCAATATTTATAGTTATGTTGTAAATGTCCTTCACTGGTACCGGTAAAATCCGATCACACCGTTCTATCAAAAGCATATATAGGTGTGATGGTCAGGTTGGTATGTAACCAACCTTTGGCCATGTACTGTATTTATTATTATGTTCCATCCTAGTAGCGGACATTAGCGAGTGTTGTTTGATTTTCTCCCTTTTTACTCTTTGTTTCCGTTTCTTCCTCCTTCTCATCTCTTTGTGATCACACATTGATTTAATAGATTCCATAATTATACTGAATTGTTTGGTTATGATGCAATAAGCAATTTTCTTTATTCCTTGGAAAGTAATTACATTTGACTATGAAAAAATAATTATGTTGGCTTTTATAGATGATTATTGAATTTCGTATTTCTCAAAACAGTAATCTGGGACTCAGAAGTGTGAAATTTGATTGAATTCCTGGGTCTGTTTTGATTCCTTCCTAAATAAAACAATACAGAATATGCTATTCTACTCTTCGCTCCAGCTCCGTTCGATGAACTAGAAGCTTGCCTATATAGTTGAATTCCATACTGCAGCAAACCCTGCCAGACTTTTAACATGCAAGAAAACCTAAATGAATCTCCCTCCAAATCATCTAATTGGGATCGTTATTCAGAACTTATGTACCTGACATGCACCATCAGGTACCTCTGGACAGATGGCTAAATGATATCACTTTCATTATTATAATTATGGAGCCCATCTTTGCTTTTCATCAGGGGGGACATTTATCAGAACCAGTGAAATGCTGACTGTGTCTCCTTAGGGGGATCGATTGCTATTATGTAACCAGATTATCACTAGAGTATATTACAATGTAAATATTATTGTGATCACATTTACCAATTTATATTTTGGCAATTATCTTTTTGCAGCAAATGTTCATAAATTAAAGTAGTTAAAGGCAATATACATTTTTAAATTTTTTTTTTTTTCCTTTTAACTAAGTACTGCATTAGTGTAGTTATATTCCCTGTGTTGTTAATTTTCTTTAGCTTGTAATCTCTGGATTGAAAGTGGATATTGCAACAAAAGCATTTTT
>CM053036.1:57462713-57596057 GCA_028564925.1 Lithobates sylvaticus | reverse complement strand
TTAGATCAAGATTTGTAATTGCAAGCACCTGATGAACAGGGCAGAAAAATTGGGCCTTTGGCGGTGGTGGTGGACGGTGTTGCCACAAGACTGTAGGCCCTCATAGTTACTCTTGGTGGGCGCAGGAATGGGCCCTGCTGTGAGTTATTAGATCAAGATTTGTAATTGCAAGCACCTGATGAACAGGGCAGAAAAATTGGGCCTTTGGCGGTGGTGGTGGACGGTGTTGCCACAAGACTGCAGGCCCTCATAGTTACTCTTGGTGGGCGCAGGAATGGGCCCTGCTGTGAACTATTAGATCAAGATTTGTAATTACCCGCCCCTGTTAAACAGGGGCTGAAAAATTGTGCCTTAGGCACTGGTGCTGGTGCCACAACACTGCAACCCCTCACAGAGACTGTACTTGGAGCACAGCAGTCACACGTGTTGCGAAGCATTTTTTAAAAAAATTGTAAGTACAAGCCCCTGTTAAACAGGGGCTGAAAAATTGTGCCTTAGGCACTGGTGCTGGTGCCACAACACTGCAACCCGGCCCTCACAGATACTGTACTTGGAGCACAGCAGTCACACGTGTTGCGAAGCATTTTTTAAAAAAATTGTAAGTACCCGCCCCTGTTAAACAGGGGCTGAAAAATTGTGCCTTAGGCACTGGTGCTGGTGCCACAACATTGCAACCCCTCACAGATACTGTACTTGGAGCACAGCAGTCACACGTGTTGCGAAGCATTTTTTAAAAAATTGTAAGTACACGCCCCTGTTAAACAGGGGCTGAAAAATTGTGCCTTAGGCACTGGTGCTGGTGCCACAACACTGCAACCCCTCACAGATACTGTACTTGGAGCACAGCAGTCACACGTGTTGCGAAGCATTTTTTTAAAAAATTGTAAGTATACGCCCCTGTTAAACAGGGGCTGAAAAATTGTGCCTTAGGCACTGGTGCTGGTGCCACAACACTGCAACCCCTCACAGATACTGTACTTGGAGCACAGCAGTCACATGTGTTGCGAAGCATTTTTTTAAAAAAATTGTAAGTACCCGCCCCTGTTAAACAGGGGCTGAAAAATTGTGCCTTAGGCACTGGTGTGGTGGCATGGATCATTGAGGAGGAGGAAGAGGATAGTCAGTGAACATAAGAGGACAGTCACTCAGCATCAGCATAGGCAGTCTTGAAGGGATGTGACATTAAAAATTATTCGGTTATATCCGCCTCAGGTGCCTGGTAGCTGGTGGTGATCCAAGACTGATTCATTTTGATGAAGGTCAGTCGATCAACCGATCAGGCGGTGGACAGGCGCACCCTATGATCAGTCACAAATCCTCCAGCAGCACTGAATGTGCGTTCGGAAAGAACGCTGGAGGCAGGACAGGCCAGTAGCTCAATTGCATACTGTGCAAGCTCTGGCCAGTGATCCATCCTCAGGACCCAGTAAGCCAGAGGATTTTCGGTGGGAAAGGTGTCCAAGTCTGACCTTGCCCCAAGGTATTCCTGCACCATGTATATCAGACGCTGGCGATGGTTGCTGGAACCGATCATACCTTGGGGCTGCGGACTAAAAAATTGTCTGAACGCATCGGTCAGACGTCCACCTTCCCCACCGCTCCTTCTGCCACTGACCGAAGCCTCAGCAACTCGTCGCCCAGGACCAGGAGTTTGTAGCCTCCCAGTTTCTGGGAACGCGTTGCACAGACCTTTCTGCAAGGCCTCCCTGAGATGTCTCATCCTCTGCTCCCTCTGCGACGGCAAGATAAGGTCCGCAACCTTACCCTTGTACCGCGGATCAAGGAGAGTGGCCAGCCAGTAATGGTCCCTCTCCTTGATCCGAAGAACACGAGGATCCTTCCGCAGGCTTTGCAGGATCAGGGAGGCCATGCAGCGTAGGTTAGCTGAGGCATTCGGTCCGGAGTCTTCTGGGTCACTGAGGATGACATGATCGCCAGCCACCTCCTCCCAGCCACGTACAAGTCCACTGGCTTGTTGGGACTGTACATCATCCCTAAAAGACTGCTGCTGCTGATGCTGAGTGCCAGGCTCCACCTCCATGCTCACACAATCCTCCTCCTCCTCCTCCTCCTCCTCCTCCTCATCCTCTTCCTGTGTGATGGGTGGGACAGAAGGAACACTGTCCGGATAAAGGGGGCCTTGAGAGGCAAGGAAGTCCTCCTCTTCCTGCCTCTGTTCTGCCTCAAGTGCCCTGTCCATTATCCCACGCAGCGTATGCTGGGACAGTGTCACTGATGCATGCACTGTCACTGCTCACCATCCTCGTGGCCTCCTCAAATGGTGAGAGGACAGTGCATGCATCCCTGATCATGCTCCACTGACGTGGGGAAAAAAAACCAAGCTCCCCTGAGCCTGTCCTGGTGCTGTAGTCGCAAAGGTACTCATTGATGGCCCTCTGCTGCGTGTGCAGTCGCTGCAGCATGGCCAACGTTGAGTTCCACCTGGTGGGCATGTCACATATTAGGCGGTTCTTGGGCAGGTTCAGCTCCTTTTGCAGCTCAGTCAGCCGAGCACTGGCATTATAAGATCGGCGGAAATGCACACAGACTTTCCTGGCCTGCCTCAGGACATCCTGTAAGCCTGGGAACCTGCCCAAGAACCGCTGCACCACCAGGTTGAGGACGTGAGCCATGCAGGGCACATGGGTGAGCTGCCCCTGTCGCAGGGCGGAGAGGAGGTTGGTGCCATTGTCAGAAACGACCATTCCTGGCTTAAGCTGACGTGGCATCAACCACCTCTCGGCCTGCCCCTGCAGAGCTGCCAGAACCTCTGGCCCAGTGTGGCTCCTGTCCCCCAAACACACCAGCGCAAGCACGGCATGGCATCTTTTTGCCTGCGTACTTGCGTAGCCCCTTGTACGCCTACGGAGCACCGCTGGTTCCAAGGACAGAGCACTGGAGGAAGAAGAAGAGGAGGGGGTGGAGGAGAGAGGTGTGTCACAACCAGTAGCAGTAGTAGCGTTTTGGAGGCGTGGTGGCGGAACAACCTCCAACACTACTGCACCTTGTCCTGCATCCCTCCCAGCTGCCAATAGAGTGACCCAATGGGCCGTGAAAGAAAGGTACCGTCCCTGTCCATGCCTGCTGGACCATGAGTCAGCGGTAATATGCACCTTACCGCTGACCGCCCTGTCCAGCGAGGCATGGACATTGCCCTCCACATGCCGGTAGAGAGACGGAATCGCCTTCCGTGAGAAAAAGTGGCGTTTGGGAACCTGCCACTGAGGAACCGCACATTGAACAAACTCACGGAAGGGGGCCGAGTCTACCAACTGAAAAGGCAGCAGTTGAAGTGCTAGCAATTTAGCCAGGCTAGCATTCAACCGCTGGGCATGTGGATGGCAGGGAGTGTACTTCTTTCTACGGTCCAGCAGCTGGGGCAGGGAAATTTGCCTGCTGCAATCGGACGTCGGTGTACTGCAAGTACTTGGTTGTGACACACCTAATTCTACACCTTCAGTCCTCTCAGAGCAGCTTTCAGAGAGGACTGAAGGTGTAGTGGGGATGGAGATCCCAGCTGAGGAGGAGGAAGGAGAGGTCCGCTTAGTTCTTTGGTGTGGGTCTTTTATGTGTGCCTGCCAACGAGCTGCATGGCAGGTCGCCATATGTCTGGTCATGCTTGTGGTGCCCAAGCGGCTGATGTTTTGGCCACGCGAGATACGCTTGAGACAAATATTGCAAATAGCAGTGGTGCGATCTGCTGCACTCGTCTCAAAAAAGGCCCACACCAAAGAACTTTTCTGATAACGTGCAGAGGCAGCGCCCTGCACAGGCGGAGCTCTGCGGTGTTGTACAGTTGCTGTGCTGGCCTCTACCTGGCCTCCAGGGGGCATCCTGCCTCGTTGGACATGTGACGCCGCATCCTCCTCCTCCTCGTCCTCCTCCTCATCCTCTCTCCCTTCAGGCACCCACGTGGAGTCAGTGACCTCATCATCCCCTCCCTCTTCACCACTAGAGCAAACCTGGCAGTAAGCTGCAGCTGGTGGAACAGTACTGCCAGATTCCTCAAGCTGGGTATCATCATCCGAGCCTTCGAATCGTTGGGCATCCTCCTGGAGCATGTACCCAACACTGTGCTCAAAGAGTTCGGGGGACTCCTCAGGAGGACATGGTGGGTCTAGGGAAGGGGTGGCTGATGATGCTCTGTCAGTACCCTGAGCCTGGGTGAGAGAGGATGAGGAGGATGAGGAGGGCTTGGTCATCCATTCTACCAAGCCTTCAGCATGATGCGGCTCCACATGTCCAGCTGCCGAAAACAAAGACGCGCCTGTCCCATGGCCACGTGCTGATGACGATGCACGACCACGTCCACGTCCACGGCCACGTCCACTAGAAACAGAGCCTGCCTGCCCTGTGTTCTTGGCTCTGCACGCTCTGCCTCCCCTTGGCGGTCTTCCAGCCATTGTAGCCGGTAGTCCTGTGGGTGCTGCTGAGAAGAAAATATAGGAGCTCTGTGTGATGCCACTAACACACTAGAAGTCCTATGGGTGCTTCTGCAAAGAAAATAGAGGAGCTCTGTGTGATGGGACTAACACACTTCAAGTCCTATGGGTGCTTCTGGGAAGAAAATATAGGTCTGTGTGATGGGACTAACACACTTCAAGTCCTATAGGTGCCTCTGGGAACAAAATATATGATCTCTGTGTGATGGGACTAACACACTTCAAGTCCTATAGGTGCTTCTGGGAAGAAAATGTAGGTCTGTGTGATGGGACTAACACACTTCAAGTCCTATAGGTGCTTCTGGGAAGAAAATGTAGGTCTGTGTGATGGGACTAACACACTTCAAGTCCTATAGGTGCTCCTGGGAACAAAATATATGATCTCTGTGTGATGGGACTAACACACTTCAAGTCCTATAGGTGCTTCTGGGAAGGAAATATAGGTCTGTCTGATGGGACTAACACACTTCAAGTCCTATAGGTGCTTCTGGGAACAAAATATATGATCTCTGTGTGATGGGACTAACACACTTCAAGTCCTATAGGTGCTTCTGGGAAGGAAATAAAGGTCTGTGTGATGGGACTAACACACTTCAAGTCCTATAGGTGCTTCTGGGAACAAAATATATGATCTCTGTGTGATGGGACTAACACACTTCAAGTCCTATAGGTGCTTCTGGGAACAAAATATAGGATCTCTGTGTGATGGGACTAACACACTTCAAGTCCTATGGGTGCTTCTGGGAAGAAAATGTAGGTCTGTGTGATGGGACTAACACACTTCAAGTCCTATAGGTGCTTCTGTGAACAAAATATAGGATCTCTGTGTGATGGGACTAACACACTTCAAGTCCTATAGGTGCTTCTGGGAACAAAATATAGGATCTCTGTGTGATGGGACTAACACACTTCAAGTCCTATAGGTGCTTCTGGGAAGAAAATGTAGGTCTGTGTGATGGGACTAACACACTTCAAGTCCTATAGGTGCTTCTGGGAACAAAATATATGATCTCTGTGTGATGGGACTAACACACTTCAAGTCCTATAGGTGCTTCTGGGAAGGAAATATAGGTCTGTGTGATGGGACTAACACACTTCAAGTCCTATAGGTGCTTCTGGAACAAAATATATGATCTCTGTGTGATGGGACTAACACACTTCAAGTCCTATGGGTGCTTCTGGGAAGAAAATGTAGGTCTGTGTGATGGGACTAACACACTTCAAGTCCTATAGGTGCTTCTGGGAACAAAATATATGATCTCTGTGTGATGGGACTAACACACTTCAAGTCCTATAGGTGCTTCTGGGAAGGAAATATAGGTCTGTCTGATGGGACTAACACACTTCAAGTCCTATAGGTGCTTCTGGGAACAAAATATATGATCTCTGTGTGATGGGACTAACACACTTCAAGTCCTATAGGTGCTTCTGGGAAGGAAATAAAGGTCTGTGTGATGGGACTAACACACTTCAAGTCCTATAGGTGCTTCTGGGAACAAAATATATGATCTCTGTGTGATGGGACTAACACACTTCAAGTCCTATAGGTGCTTCTGGGAACAAAATATATGATCTCTGTGTGATGGGACTAACACACTTCAAGTCCTATGGGTGCTTCTGGGAAGAAAATGTAGGTCTGTGTGATGGGACTAACACACTTCAAGTCCTATAGGTGCTTCTGTGAACAAAATATATGATCTCTGTGTGATGGGACTAACACACTTCAAGTCCTATAGGTGCTTCTGGGAACAAAATATAGGATCTCTGTGTGATGGGACTAACACACTTCAAGTCCTATAGGTGCTTCTGGGAAGAAAATGTAGGTCTGTGTGATGGGACTAACACACTTCAAGTCCTATAGGTGCTTCTGGGAACAAAATATATGATCTCTGTGTGATGGGACTAACACACTTCAAGTCCTATAGGTGCTTCTGGGAAGGAAATATAGGTCTGTGTGATGGGACTAACACACACTTCAAGTCCTATAGGTGCTTCTGGGAACAAAATATATGATCTCTGTGTGATGGGACTAACACACTTCAAGTCCTATAGGTGCTTCTGGGAAGAAAATGTAGGTCTGTGTGATGGGACTAACACACTTCAAGTCCTATAGGTGCTTCTGGGAAGAAAATGTAGGTCTGTGTGATGGGACTAACACACTTCAAGTCCTATAGGTGCTTCTGGGAACAAAATATATGATCTCTGTGTGATGGGACTAACACACTTCAAGTCCTATAGGTGCTTCTGGGAACAAAATATATGATCTCTGTGTGATGGGACTAACACACTTCAAGTCCTATAGGTGCTTCTGGGAAGGAAATATAGGTCTGTCTGATGGGACTAACACACTTCAAGTCCTATAGGTGCTTCTGGGAACAAAATATATGATCTCTGTGTGATGGGACTAACACACTTCAAGTCCTATAGGTGCTTCTGGGAAGGAAATAAAGGTCTGTGTGATGGGACTAACACACTTCAAGTCCTATAGGTGCTTCTGGGAACAAAATATATGATCTCTGTGTGATGGGACTAACACACTTCAAGTCCTATGGGTGCTTCTGGGAACAAAATATAGGATCTCTGTGTGATGGGACTAACACACTTCAAGTCCTATGGGTGCTTCTGGGAAGAAAATGTAGGTCTGTGTGATGGGACTAACACACTTCAAGTCCTATAGGTGCTTCTGTGAACAAAATATATGATCTCTGTGTGATGGGACTAACACACTTCAAGTCCTATAGGTGCTTCTGGGAACAAAATATAGGAGCTCTGCCTGCCTGCCACGAACACACTACAAGTCCTATAGGTGCTTCTGGGAACAAAATATAGGAGCTCTGCCTGCCTGCCACGAACACACTACAAGTCCTATAGGTGCTTCTGGGAACAAAATATAGGAGCTCTGCCTGCCTGCCACGAACACACTACAAGCCCCTCTTTCTAAATCAATCTAAATGAATGAATCTATCTAACTCAATCTCTCTAAGTAAATCTCTCTAACTAACTAAATCCAGCAGAGTGTCACAGATCTAGCCTGCTCTATCTGCGTCGGAACAGCATGTGACCGGCGCAGACGGCGTGGCGGCCTTTTATAGGGGGGGGGCGTGTACTACAGCCCCTGAGCTGTAATTGGCTACAGGCGTCCTGCCTGTAGCCAATTATGGCTCTTCGAGTTTCCGGGGCTGTGATTGGCCAAGCATGCGGGGTCACATGCTTGGCCAATCATCAGTAAATGCACTGCGCCGGCCGCGCCGGCCGCAATGCATTGCGGGGCCGCTCGCATCACACGAACGTGATGCGAGCGGCCAAAAAGTTCTGGGCTCGCCGAGCGAGCGAACGCCCGGTGCTCGATGCGAACGTGGGTTCGCATCGAGCACCGGGCCCATCCCTAATCTTGAATAGTAAAATAATGAGAAGTTCAAATTAAAACATCTACCAGAAGCCCTCATCCCTTCCTTTGTCTATAAAGTAATACTGCGTACACACGAGCGGAATTTCCGTCAGAAAAATCTTGGATGGTTTTTCAGACGGAATTCCGCTCAAGCTTGTCTTGCATACACATGGTCATACAAAAGTTTGCTGAACTTTCAACCATCAAGAACGCAGTGACGTACAACACTACGATGAGCCGAGAAGATTCTGAGCGTGCGTAGGAATTTTGCGCGTCGGAATTGGTACAGGCGAACGGAATTTCCGATCAGAACTTTTTCCGACCGAAAAATTGAGAACATGCTCTCAATCTTTTGCTGGCTGGAATTCCGCCAACAAAAGTCTGATGAAGCATACACATGGTCGCATTTTCGGACCAAAAGCTCTCATCGGACCTTTGCTGGCGGAATTTCTGCTCGTGTGTACGGGTCATTAGGCTTAACTGCTCTGTATCCTGACACACTTTGTTAATTGTTTTTAAATAATAAAACTAATTTTATAATTATTACGTTTCTTTTTATAGAGAAGTCAGGGGTCCCCTGTGGCAGGGGGCCTGGGGCAATTGACCCTTTTGCCACCTTATAAATCCATCACTGGAGGCTTATCTGAATGATCTGGCCAGTAACACATCTTCTGTATTAGAGCGCCTCCACTCAGGATGCAGGAGCACAGGGTGCACCTTTGGACAGCAGCATTGTCAGTCTAGGGGAGGGAAATGTTAAATATATTGGCAGATTTAGAACCACTAATAAATTAAAGCTAAACTCCAGCACGCACTTTATACAGTAATCAGTTACAGCATGAATAAATAAAATCTGATCATTTTAATCACCCCTGCCAGTGCAAAGTGGTTTGTTTCATCCATTTAAGTTGATATATTCTGCTGAAGAGTTTTGTACTGTTAAAGTGTTACTAAACCCACAACAATAAAATCAATGTGTATATGCAGTAAAGCACGTTTGTTATACTCACTGTGGAACCTAAGGAGTTAATCCTCAGAATTGTGTAAAAAGGCTATTTGATCCTGTCTTCTCTGATCCTCCCCTTTTTCCACAGTTTCCAATCCATTTCCTGATAGTACAGAGCATTGGAGTCACTCTGCACATGCTCAGTTTTTGTGTGTATTGTTACCCTTGGGAGGGTGCATGTGATCAGCATGCCAATCAGCACTGTCCAGACAGAAGGTCAGGGCTCATGCAGCCTCATAGGACAGTTAGAGGAGAATGAAAAGTCCTCTTATAAGCTTTAACCAGTGCTCAGCCAGACATTGATAGAAGTCACAAGACTACTACAGTGGTGTGAAAAAGTGTTTGCCCCCTTCCTCATTTCCTGTTCCTTTGCATGTTTGTCACACTTAAGTGTTTCGGAACATTAAACCAATTTAAACAATAGTCAAGGACAACACAAGTAAACACAAAATGCAATTTGTAAATGAAGGTGTTTATTATTAAAGGTGAAAAAAAATCCAAACCATCGTGGCCCTGTGTGAAAAAGTGATTGCCCCCCTTGTTAAAACATACTATAACTGTGGTTGTCCACACCTGAGTTCAATTTCTCTAGCCACACCCAGGCCTGATTATTGCCACACCCGTTCACAATCAAGGCATCACTTAAATAGGAGCTGCTTGACACAGTAAGGTCCACCAGAAGATCCTTAAAAGCTACACATCATGCAGAGACCCAAAGAAATTCAGGAACAATTGAGAAAGAAAGTAATTGAGATCTATCAGTCTGGAAAGGGTTATAAAGCCATTTCCAAAGCTTTGGGAATCCAGCGAACCACAGTGAGAGCCATTATCCACAAATGGCGAAGACATGGAACAGTGGTGAACCTTCCCAGGAGTGGCCGGCCGCCCAAAATTACCCCAAGAGCGCAGCGACGACTCATCCAAGAGGTCACAAAAGACCCCACAACAACGTCCAAGGAACTGCAGGCCTCACTTGCCTCAGTTAAGGTCAGCGTTCATGCCTCCACCATCAGGAAAAGACTGGGCAAAAATGGCCTGCATGGCAGAGTTCCAAGGAGAAAACCACTGCTGAGCAAAAAGAACATCAAAGCTCGTCTCAATTTCTCCACAACACATCTTGATGATCCCCAAGACTTTTGGGACAACATTCTGTGGACCGATGAGACAAAAGTGGAACTCTTTGGAAGGTGTGTGTCCAAGTATATCTGGCGTAGAAGGAACACTGCATTTCAGAAAAAGAACATTATACCAACAGTAAAATATGGTGGTGGTAGTGTGATGGTCTGGGGCTGTTTTGCTGCTTCAGGACCTGGAAGACTTGCCGTGATAAAAGGAACTATGAATTCTGCTGTCTACCAAGAGATCCTGAAGGAGAATGTCCGACCATCTGTTCGTGTACTCAAGCTGAAACGAACTTGGGTTCTGCAGCAGGACAATGATCCTAAACACACCAGCAAGTCCACCACCGAATGGCTGAAGAAAAACAAAATGAAGACTTTGGAGTGGCCTAGCCAAAGTCCTGACCTGAATCCTATTGAGATGTTGTGGTATGACCTTAAAAAGGCCGTTCATGCTCGAAAACCCTCTAATGTAACTGAATTAGGACAATTCTGCAAAGATGAGTGGGCCAAAATTCCTCCAGGACGCTGTAAAAGCCTCATTGCACGTTATCGCAAACGCTTGGTTGCAGTTGTTGCTGCTAAGGGTGGCCCAACCAGTTATTAGGTTTAGGGGGCAATCACTTTTTCACACAGGGCCATGATGGTTTGGATTTTTTTTCACCTTTAATAATAAACACCTTCATTTACAAATTGCATTTTGTGTTTACTTGTGTTGTCCTTGACTATTGTTTAAATTGGTTTGATGTTCCGAAAAACACTTAAGTGTGACAAACAGGCAAAGGAACAGGAAATGAGGAAGGGGGCAAACACTTTTTCACACCACTGTATATACTGTACTGTTGATGAGAAACGGTGTTTAGCAGTTTATATTTACTAAAATAATTGCATTTCCATGTTCTGTGTACTATGGGAGACCAGATATAGTGAATGCAGGGTCCTGGGTTTAGTAACACTTTGAATCAGAGCTCCACCCAAAAGGGCAAGTTTTGCTTTAAGCACTTCTCTCCCTGGGAGGCAGGCAGATGCATTACACTCAGTAGCAAAGAAGTCCCCAAGGTAGTCTGTGCCAATCCCGTTACTGTCCCTCCTCCTTCTCAGGAACCTGTCACTGCACTAGGTTCACTTTCCCTGACCGGCGGATTCCTGTCCCTAACCCCACCACACACAAAATGCACACCAACTACAGCAAGCAAGGGCATTTTGTAAGCTCTGTCCTCAAGATGGACGCAGGGGCCACCCAGGTGACAGTGTTCAATCGGACAGCAGTTCACTTGGTGACTTGTACAGAGGCCTAAGAGGAATGAGTATTTCTCCTGTCCTCCACCTGTGTTGGGAGGTCAACCTGCACCTGCCTACAACCTCCTAACCTAACCCTAACCCTAACCCTAACGTCGTCTGGCTCCTTCCTTTACCTTCCTTCTATCGACGTAACATCAATACTCTTTCTTTTTCTCTTTCTTCTTTCCTATTATAACTACAAGTTTTCTCCGCAGGGACTATCCTGTGGAGCACAGTTTTTTTAACCCCTGAACGGCTAAGTCTAACTTAGAGGATACCACCCTTGTTCTTTATTGGGTCGAAGTTATTAACTATTGCCAACAACATTTTGGGCACAGATACAAGGAAGTCAACACATTTTCCTGACAAATGGTAAAGGTTGAGGGGGGAGGAGGGGAAGGTGGGACCAGAGGTCCAGGACAGGCTGAGGGGTGAACGTACAGGCCACAGCGTGATCCCTCTGGGGTGGCTGGTGTGGGATCCCAACTGGAACAGATGTAAAAATGCTCCTCCACCTGCCCAAACTCGACCCGAATGCACTACAGAACACAGAAAGGCTGATATAACTCCAAAGCCCAGACTTATGGTTTATTTTAGGCCTTTAGGTTCACCGATTTAAGTTATACATTTATTGTTTCACTCTCATTTTATGTAGGTCAATCTCTAACGATGGGCTATGCTGGCTCTCGTATAGGGATAATTGTTACAATGTTGCTTTGTATTATTGACTAATTTCAACAAAAATATTGAACGAGAAAATATCTATACTGGGAATTTTTCTTTAAGACAAACTTGGTTTAATGCTTGTTAGTCTATAAGAGACTCCAGCCATCCCTGGTAGGCTTCTGCGGTCATCCAAGAACAGATTTGAATGTAGAATCTTCAGAAATCCTTACTGCACTACCATTGACTTTTTATTTATGCCTCCATCGTAAAGGTGGGGTCAACAGGGATACCACGAAAAGAACATTTCAAGATGTATTCCCAGTATAATTTACCCTTCATGTTTTACATTAGCTTTAAATATGTTTACAATCTAGCCAGGGCCCCAGTGAATAAGTGGACAAATTGGATTTTTCTGTAAATCCTTTCAAGATTCAACGTATTGACAACTTGTTGTTAGAATGTCTGCGCACAGACGCTGTGCTTCCATACACTGTGATTATTTTCCAAACATTATTTTCTCTCTTTCTCTTTTTGTAAAAAAAGTAAGAAAATTCTAAGTTAAAGTTGAATATATCACATTTTCAATGAGAATGTACAGCCGTGGCAAAAAGCTTGCCACGGCTGCTTCAGTGTTTTTAGATCTTTCTTTGTCAGATGTTACTATGGTATACTGAAGTATAATTACAAGCATTTCATAAGTGTCAAAGGCTTTTATTGACAACTACATTAAGTTTATGCAAAGAGACAATATTTACAGTGTTGACCCTTCATTTTCAAGACCTCTGCAATTCTCCCTGGCATGCTGTCAATCAACTGATGGCAGCCCATTCTTGCATAATCAATGCATGGAGTTTGTCAGAATTTGTGTTTTTTATTTTTTTTTAGCCCGCCTCTTGAGAATTGACCAGGAGTTCTCAATGGGATAAAGGTCTGGGGAGTTTCCTGGCCATGGACTCAAAATTTTGATGTTTTGTACCCCAAGCCACTTAGGCAAGGTGCTCAATCATGCTGGAAAAGGTAATCTTCATCACCAAACTGTTTTCAGATGGTTGGGAGGATGTTTTTGTACCATTTTTTACTCATGGCTATGTTCTTAGGAAAAATTGTGAGTGGGACCTCTCCCTTGGCTGAGAAGCAACCCCACACATGAATGGTCTCAGGATGCTTTACTTTTGGCATGACGCAGGACTGATGGTAGGGCTCACCTTTTCTTCTCTGGACAAGGTTTTTTCGGGATGCTCCAAACAATGGTAAAGGGGATTCATTAAAGAAAATTACTCCACCCCCCCCCCCCCCCCCCCCCCCCCAGTCCTCAGCAGTACAATACCTTTTGCAGAATATCAGTTTGTCCCTGATGTGGCTTCTTTGTTGCCCTTTTGATACCAGGCCATCTTCCAAAAGTCTTTGCCTCACTGTGCGTGCAGATGCACTCACACCTGCCTGCTGCCATTCCTGAGCAAGCTCTCTGGTTCCCCCAATTGTGCAGCTGAATCAACATTAAGAGATGGTCATGGCGAAGAGGGACTTTGCAATTAATTGCAATAAATCTGATCACTCTGCATTATTTTCTGGAGACTATGCAAATGGAAATCATAAAAAGTGAGGCAGCAGACTGTGTGAAAATTAATATTTTATTACTATATTCCCAAAACTTTTGGCCACGACTGTACAGTAGATATTTCTGCTTGATTTAAAGCAATATTAAACCCAATACCAAATATTAGACATTGTGCATTTGTTTTAGTCCGAATGCATTTTCATCTGAATTTCGGGTTTTTTCATTATTGTTTTAAGAAACGATAACGAACGTGCAGAATCCGTAAACCAAAAGATCCGACATAAATAAATGCTTTATTTTCGTTTTCGTTGCAACAGTTCGATACAGATAGGAGATTCGACATGACACTGACAATAGTGATCTGTGTCCATCGAACCTTTGGTCGAATGTGCCTAACCTTGGCTCTATTAGTTCAAGATTATTCTACACAGAGAGAAAAGATTCGACATAGAGAGAAAAGATTCGACATTATAGAGACAATAGCAAAAAAGGTCGAATGTGCCTAACCTAACTCTATTAGTCCAAGATTATTCGACATAAAGAGAAAAGATTTGACATGAAGATTCGACTAAGCAGTCGCCGCAAGCGGACATTTATGGTCAAATGCTCTGCCCATAGGCTATAGAAGAATTCTAATGTTGGTTGACTGGTAATAATATTTAATAATTATAATTATTACTAGTGTCATACAACATTAGAATTCTACTATAGCTTGTAGGCGGAACATTCGACCAGAAATGTACGATTGCGGCGTCGTACAGTTTAGCTGCTCGGTCGAATCTTCTTAGAACATTTGACAGACACCATAAGCCTTCAATGACAGATTTGACCTTAATTATTTTGGATTTTCGGACGAATGCATTTTTTAATGAAACTAAATAAATAAAAATGAATTTCGCGAGTAACTAAATAAATACATTTTTCGGACGAAAACGAAATTCCAAAAAGAAATATTTCAGTGTGCACATGTCTACCAAATATATATTATATTTCAGCTTACCAATCATAAGATGTGGTATTCCCCACCCACCAGCAGAAAAATAAACAAAAGAGCCTGCATACCTTTGAGGCCTGGTATGGATGAACGCTGGCCACCGACTTGCATAAAAAAAAGCCACCTGGTAAGTACACAAAAGGGTAGGGCCACCCGATGATGACAGCGGGTGATACATAATGATCATAGTTTTAACAGGAACACTTTCTCCTCGGCTATCTAATCTGCACAGAGGACCAATCACTCTTCCTCCTTACCTAAGCTCAAGGCATGCTTGATGACCCCTATCGGGAGCACAGCCATATTCCTCCATTATTGGCAACTAAAGACTTTACCTTCTACCCTTCAGGTTTTCAAGGTTACTGTGCCACGCCACACCACAAACACCAACCCTCTCAACATGTGAAAACGACCAATTACAGAGAGGGCAGGTCGCATGGAAGACTCATTAAACAGGTATTGTAACTTTGCCCAATGAGGGCAAAACAATGGTTTGTGCAGACAGCTCCCCTCCACTCCCAAGTTTGTATGCATTTAATGAACCACACTTCCTTGGTGCATCCCAACTTTAGCATCCTAAACTCCAGCGCCAGCTAGTGTTGATATGACAGTGCTCAGACCTTGCAATTGGCTACTTAAAGGGGTGTTCCAGTGGAAAATGCATATTTTTAAAAGTCAGCAGCTACAAACACTGTAGCTGCTGACTTTTAATAAGGATACTTACCTGTCCAGGGCGCCTGCCTAGCAACACAGTTTTCTGGTAAGTTAAAAAACTATATTTTTTTTCAAATGTTTTTTTTTTACACAATTTTAAGAATATTAATGCTATTTTTTTTTTAGAGTGGCCCTCCACTTTAAGTCTAAGCACTGTCACATAGAAGGAATGGGTGCTGTAGCAAGAACTGATCAGTCTCAGACATTTTTGAACTGCAGTGACACCAGAATTTAGGGGATTGGGTCATCTTTGTATCAACATCTAAGTCCAGAAGGTAGATGCTGACCCTAGATTATGGCTGTAAAAAATTGCCACCTTTCTTCTGGAGGAAAAAGCAGGTGAAGGCATTGCTAGGGGGAGTACTGTGCTCTCTGTTCATTACATTCATGTAGCGCTCACACCTGCAGGAGCCCGCAGTTTAAGGTCCCTAGGGTCTTCTCCCTTAGTTGCACCTGCACCTGCACCCAACCCATATTTTTCTGATGTTTTAATGCAGAACTTGAACTTGGATAGGAGTAGGGTAGCTGTAGGATACTCCAGTAACTCTTGTAGCAACTTGAGGACCGTAATCTTCCTCCTATTATTGTAAGCACAAGCAATTAGTGGTCAGAGCCAGGGCCGATCCGTCCCGGGGTGCACGGGGTGCAGTGCACCCAGGCGCCACAGAGGTGGGGGCGCTGGAGCGCCAGAGTGCTCCGCTCCCTCCTCCTCTCCTTGTCCGTAGGCGGCGCGGCTCTCTCCGCCTGTCACAGCCGCGGCCGCGGCGGCGGCCGCGCAGTGACGTCACGGGGGGGGGGGGGGGGGGCTCCCCCCCCCCTATACTGACAGGCGGAGAGAGCCGCGCCGCCTACGGACAAGGAGAGGAGGAGGGAGCGGAGCACTGTGTTTAACTTCCGCCTTCTGCCCACAAGCATCACACACGCTCTGTTCTCCACCCGGGCGGCACACTGTCCTCTCCAGCTGCCGCCCGGGTGGTTTTAATTAGCCTAGTGGTGGGGGGTCTATACCAATGTGGGGGGGTGGTTTGTCCTGGGGGGGATCTATACTAATGTGGGGGGGGGGTGGTTTGTCTAGGGGGGGTCTATACTAATGTGGGGGGGGGGGGTTGTCCTGGGGGGTCTATACTAATGTGGGGGGGGGGGTTGTCCTGGGGGGGTCTATACTAATGTGGGGGGGTTTGTCCTAGGGGGTCTACTAATGTGGGGGGGGGTTGTCCTGGGGGGGGTCTATACTAATGTGGGGGGTTTGTCC
Source organism: Lithobates sylvaticus (assembly GCA_028564925.1). Classification (NCBI taxonomy): domain Eukaryota; kingdom Metazoa; phylum Chordata; class Amphibia; order Anura; family Ranidae; genus Lithobates; species Lithobates sylvaticus. The sequence continues at coordinate 57,579,638 of CM053036.1, read as the reverse complement.
TGGGGGGGTCTATACTAATGTGGGGGGGGGGGTTTGTCCTGGGGGGGTCTATACCAGTGTGGGGTGGGGGGGGGTTTGTCCTGGGGGGGTCTATACTAATGTGGGGGGGGGGGGTTTGTCCTGGGGGGGGTCTATACCAATGTGGGGGGGGGGTTTTGTCCTGGGGGGGGGGGTCTATACTAATGTGGGGGGGGGGGGGGGGGGGTTGTCCTGGGGGGTCTATACTAATGTGGGGGGGTTATCCTGGGGGGTCTATACTAATGTGGGGGGGGTGGTTTGTCCTGGGGGGGTCTATACTAATGTGGGGGGGGGGGGGTGGTTTGTCCTGGGGGGTCTATACTAATGTGGGGGGTTTGTCCTGGGGGGGTTTATACTAATGTGGGGGGGTTTGTCCTGGGGGGTCTATACTAATGTGGGGGGGTGGTTTGTCCTGGGGGGTCTATACCAATGTGGGGGGTGGTTTGTCCTGGGGGGTCTATATTAATGTAGGGGTGGTTTGTCCTGGGGGGGTCTATATTAATGTAGGGGGGGTTGTCCTGGGGGGTCTATACTAATGTATGGGGGCTGGTTTGTCCTGGGGGGGTCTATACTAATGTGGGGAGTGGTTCATCCTGGGGGGTCTATACTAATGTGGGGGGGGTGGTTTGTCCTGGGGGGTCTATACTAATGTGGGGGGGGTTCGGCCTGGGGGGTCTATACTAATGTGGGGGGGTGGTTTGTCCTGGGGGGGTCTATACTAATGTGGGGGGGTGGTTTGTCCTGAGGGGGTCTATACTAATGTGGGGGGGTGGTTTGTCCTGGGGGGTCTATACTAATGTGGGGGTGGCGGGCTGGTTTGTCCTGGGGGGTTTATACTAATGTAGGGGGGGTTTGTCCTGGGGGGTCTATACTAATGGGGGGGTTTGTCCTGGGGGGGCTATACTAATGTGGGGGGGGGGTCTATACCAATGTGGGGGGTGGTTTGTCCTGGGGGGTCTATCTTAATGTAGGGGTGGTTTGTCCTGGGGGGGTCTATATTAATGTAGGGGGGGTTGTCCTGGGGGGTCTATACTAATGTATGGGGGCTGGTTTGTCCTGGGGGGGTCTATACTAATGTGGGGAGTGGTTCGTCCTGGGGGGTCTATACTAATGTGGGGGGGGTGGTTTGTCCTGGGGGGTCTATACTAATGTGGGGGGTGGTTCGGCCTGGGGGGTCTATACTAATGTGGGGGGGTGGTTTGTCCTGGGGGGTCTATACTAATGTGGGGGGGGTGGTTTGTCCTGAGGGGGTCTATACTAATGTGGGGGTGGTTTGTCCTGGGGGTCTATACTAATGTGGGTGGCGGGCTGGTTTGTCCTGGGGGGTTTATACTAATGCAGGGGGGGTTTGTCCTGGGGGGTCTATACTAATGGGGGGGGTTTGTCCTGGGGGGGCTATACTAATGTGGGGGGGGTCAGTACTAATGTGGGGGGGGGGGTTGTCCTGGGGGGTCTATACTAATGGAGGGGGTGGTTTGTTCTGGGGGGTCTGTACTAATGGAGGGGGGGTGGTTTGTTCTGGGGGGTTTGTACTAATGTAGGGGGGGAAAGGTTTGTCCTGAGGGGGGGTCTATACTGATAAAGGGGGCTGTTTTGTCCTGGGGGTCTATACTGATGGGGGGGTCTGTCCTGAGGGAGGTATTTATACTTAGTGAAGGGTCTGCACTGACGGAGGGGGGGTCTATACTTACTGGAGTGGGGTCTGTACTGAGGGACGACTACAGTTGGTGGAGGGGGTGATACCATGTTTTACTGCACCAGGTGACACCAACCCTAGTGATGCCACTGCAGCTGCGGGCTCATATTTCCCCTCTCCCTCTCCTCCTCGCGCGCTGCTGTACTAATGAGCGGCGCACTATGTTTCTTCCCCCGCCTTCATAACGGCCAGGGAAGAAAAAGCAAAGGAGTAAAGAAAAGGATTGTGGGACATGTGGTCCCAAGGACTGGCAGCCCCACTGTAATATTGAAACTGCAGCCCACACAGCATGCTCAGCTGAATGGGAGAGAGAAAGCCAGGAGCCCGGGAAAGCTTTCAGGGAAGGGCACCCAGGACTCCAGAGGGAGAGGGCAGTGCTGAGAGAACACCATCAGAGAGAGAAAGCCACACAGCCTGGCACCATCCCTGGTGGAGGAAGGAATGGAGTCATTGCAGGAATACAGATCTGGGCTCTACCCAGCGGAGCCGCCACGGGCAATTCAGAGTGAGCCGACTCCTGATCAGAGGAACCGTTGTTGCTGTATCGCTGGGTCAGGTGAGAGGGCCGATCGGCCATTATTTACTACCATCTCTTGTAACATGTCTGCAGTCTCTGACCATCTCTTGTAACATGTCTGCAGTCTCTGACCATCTCTTGTAACATGTCTGCAGTCTCTGACCATCTCTTGTAACATGTCTGCAGTCTCTGACCATCTCTTGTAACATGTCTGCAGTCTCTGACCATCTCTTGTAACATGTCTGCAGTCTCTGACCATCTCCTGTATTGTGTGCAGCTGACCGTCTCCTGTACTATGATTGCAGTCTCTGACCGTCTCTAGTATCATGTCTACAGTCTCTGACCATCTCCTGTACTATGTCTGGGGGCTCTTTCTAATAGACTCTCTAACAGAAGCCCCCTCTGTGTGCATCAGAGAGACTCCCCTCCAGGTCTCATTAGTGTACGCTCTTCCTGTATTTTATTTATTGGTAAAAGATCATGGGAGGATCCCAGTAACGAAGACTTCTTACATGAACATCTCTGTGTTGAAGTCGTTGTCATAGAAACAGTTGGTAAGATGACCACGCCCACGTGGGGGCGCCAGAAATATTTCTGCACCCAGGCGTCTGACCCTAGGATCGGCCCTGGTCAGAGCTATACCAGGGCACCAGGCACAAAGCTCCCCTTTTTATGCAATGCTGACTCTAGCACTATGAGGGATATCAGCAGCACACAGTCACAGGGATCTCTCACTCCAGTCTGTCCTTGTATAGTTGGATGCCTCCTTTCAATATTTTCCAGACACCTTTTCCAGTGATACCAGACCAGATCGCCAGATGAAAGTCTCTCAGTTAGCTCCAGCAACTTTGAGCAGAATAGGACTGACAGCCAATTCAGCTGGGACCTCGATGAACAGCAGACACATGGCAAGCCTGCCCAGGAGGGTAGCAGCCCTCCAGGCCGGGATCGCCTCCTCTGAAAAAAGAACCCCCTCTGCACTCAGGCTATAGTATTTATGCTCCTTCCCAGCCACCATATGGGCACCTATCCCCAGGGATTCATCAGGGCTGAATAAATATTCAGCTACTGATTTGATTTTCTCAGCACACTATCTTCCAGAACCTTTTCAGACAGACAAGGAAAAGCAGTCAACCCTGCAGCCAGCAAAACACAGAACAGACCATATCAAACACATGCAGCTCAACTGATTACAGTGATCCAGAACTGAATTTACCATACTAAATCATATCTTGGAGGGTGCTACACTGCTGCACTCAAGAACAAAAATATATCTAATGATACATCCACTTTAAGAAGAGTTTCTGAAGTTTATATATAACGCGGTTAAAAAGAAATTCAAAAACTTTTCACATTCTCTTTGTGGAGTAAAGATAAGTTTTCACATTTCCCAGAATTCTTTAAAGTTTGGCCATTTCATAGCAGACAGATGTTTCATGTTCCTTAAATGTTTAGAAGGGATTAGTCACATGGTAACAAGGTTTTTTAACATTTTTAAAATGTCTCCGTAAATATTGCCCAAAAATGACACAGCAATTCAGTTCAAACGGCTGCAAAATTACGTTCCCGTAATTAGAAATACTCTTTTCAGAAGAGCAAATTTTAGAGCTTAGGGATGCTTCTTTTCATATTTAATCGATTAGCAAAAAAAAAAAAATTATAGCACACAGAGATTAGCTTTTAAAAGAAAAAACGTTAGGTGTTTTTTTTCTTCAATTGTGAACTTTTCCCAGCAAGGGAAGATGAAGAATTGAAAGCATTGATGTTATGGCATTTCAAACTAAATAAAATTGCATCCTTTAATTGCAGAAATGTCTCTCAAATCAGGAAGTCTATGAAGGAACTTTAAAGATAAAAGGGAATTTGATTGGGTGAGGATTGTGAAAACATGTTCTGGAGGTAAAAGCTATGATGTGTGCTTTCATTCCAGATCTTTGAGCTGTCATTGCAGTCTGTGCAAAAAATCTAACTCTTAGGGCTGGAACAGGGTTGTCCAGCACCCAGCTGCTAATGCATGTTATAGATGTGTGTACCATCCTTCCTGTTCTAGCACACCCATTCTCTGCCCCCTTACCCCCTGAGTTCCATCTGCCCACGGTTGGGATATAGGGTGCACTGTGCATGTGTAGTCATTCACTTGCAAAGGTTTCTCATCTTTAATCAATATTATTTTCTGGAAAAATAAAAATCCATCCTTGACTTACACTCCCCCAGAGATCAGACTAGAATTTGCATCAAGTCACATAGTGATAGGGTACAGCAAGAGCTGATCTTTGTCAGACATTTGTGAAAGCAGCCAAGAACTGCACAGGCACTGGGCTTTACATGATCGTGTCATTTCTGAGCTGGCATCTCAGTCCAGGAAGGAGATAGTGACTCTGGAGGATGCCTGAATAAAGATGATTTTGCTCATCTGAAAAGAAAAGTAGACAATGGCATTGTAAGGAAGGGTGAGGGGGGTACTGTGATCTCTGTAAGAGGTAATACATATCTGGAATTGTTGCACTTAAATATTACCTAGAATGCTTGCACTTTCCACCATGGGGTGAAAGGCACTTTATTGTTAAATACAGTACACCAACCACTGAGTGAAGGGTATTTATTTGCACATCTGCCACCCAATGGGTGAAGTGTGTCTATCTTCATATCTGTCAATTATGTGGTTATGGGTGCCAATCTTTACTTATGCCACCCTTTGGGTGAAGGGCATGCATCTTCACATCTGCCACCCATAGGGTGGAGGGTATCTATCTTCCTATCTTCCATCCATGGGGTGAAGGGTTCAAAGAACAATGGGGTGGCCCCTAAAAGTCGCACATCCAGGTGTTTTGGAGTGGTGAGTAGAGTGGCAACCTTCCACTGGAGCTTAGTCATGAGGTGAAGGGTGTCTATCTTCATATCTGTCACCAATGTGATGAAGAGTGCCAATCTTAAAATATGCCACCCTTTGGTTGAAGGGTCTCAGTCTTAACCATTGGCTCCCGCTGCTGTCAATAAAATCCAATGACCCGGGACCGAGTCCTGCAGAAGCGCCCGCACTTGTGTCCACCAAGGAGATTGCTTCTCCGACGTCGACACTCGATGTGGGGAGGAGCCAGGAGCACCGCTGAGGGACTCCAGAAGAGGATGTTCGGGCCACTCTGTGCAAAATGGACTGGACAGTGGAGGTAAGTATGACATGTTTGTTATTTTAAAAAAAAATTAAGCTTTACAATCCCTTTAACAATCCTAACTAGTGGTTAATAAATGGGCTATAGTCTTCTATGTGATTGCTAAGTTAATGTTTCAGCATTTTATTTTGCAGGAGACAGGAAGCATTTTTCCAGAATTGGCTACTTATTCTCAGAGGTTATAGAGGCGCGACTGTGGCCCAAAGGCTGAAAGAGTTGTCAGCTTCCCCAGCACCCTATTTATATCTTGACATTAAGAGAATTTTCAGCTCATCTCTCGGGGGCTAAACACTGCTCTCATTTGGTATAAGGTCATTGCATTGAACGCCAAGGATGTCTCAGGTTTTCTTGGAAAAGGAAGTGAAAAAGTGGTATTGGAATGAATTCATATGGGTTGAAGTTTACAGCTCCCTGCTCATGGTCATTATTGCAGCTGACAGTGTCCTATATAACCAAGGTATAAAGAAAAGAACCTGGGATCATTTCAAAAGGCAGGTGGTCAAATCAACGTATGCAGCAGTCAAAACAAAAAGCTAAAGGGTCAGCCTAACTGAAGTTTTGTTTATAGGTGGAACTTAATGGACTGAGTCAGCCCCTGATGTTTTATATGTCTTGGATACTCCAACACTGAAATCTTCCTGCCATAATTCATGACTATGTCCCTGTCCACCAGGGAGCAATGGGTGTTCACCTAGTTGCACTTGTAGGTCTATTTTCTATACTGCCGGTGGGACTCATCCACAGCAGTGAAACGGGTGGAGGAGGAAGTTGAGAGGAAACTTGTTCCTTTATGATCTCCTCGGTCACAGAGAGGAAGCATCTGATTGGTAGCTGGAGTCCCTTTTGACTCTGGTGATCATCTTTGGTCAGGCAGAGTTTATTTAAGAAAGAAGAAAGAAATGGCTGCACATCCAGAACTTCCGATTGCCTTTTATTTTGCTTCACAAAGATAACACCAGAGACACCAAACTGTGGTCACGTAGACGCATTTAACACATACATCTTGTGCTTAATCATTACAGGGGAATGATTAAGCACAAGATGTATGTGTTAAATTTGTTTACGTGACCACAGTTTGGTGTCTCTGGTGTTATCTTTGTGAAACAAAATAAAAGGCAATCAGAAGTTCTGGATGTGCTGCATTTCTTTCTTCTTTCCAAGTTTCCCACGGAGGCGGTCTGGGGATAGCACTCTGCAAGATACTCCAATCAACCTTATTTTTATACACCTGGAGCAGCTGTTCTTTTTCCAGAGTCTATTTAAGACCCTGGATCCCGAGTTTGGCATTCATTTCTCATGTGAATAGTGTAGGGACAGTTCATCCGTCTGTCAGGGACAGTGCTTTGCATCAAGAAGAGGTTCCAGATGAGTAGGGAAAGTGCAGACACACCATCTATCCTGGAAGCCTCCCCACCTGGGTATGGACCGTCCAGGCCGCATTCTGCCACTCAACACAGACTCAAACTCTCAACACACCTGAGACCTACTGCTACTACTCATCGCTGTACAGTGTGTCCAGTCAAGTTTTTCTTTCAACCGGGCTTGTTGTGCAATACTGAACTTCAATCTCCATATAGTTCTGTTTTCTGCAACTGGACTTTTGCTGCTGCACCACGCTGCACCAACCCACACACTCACTTTTCTTTTTTCCACCTCCTGCTCCCATTCTTCATAATATAAAATAAATAAAATATCCATGGGTTAGTGGGAGCTCATGATGGGCATGGAGGGCAGGGGCGTTGCTAGGCCTGCAAAAGAGCTGGGACTAGAATCCATATCAGCGGTCACCAACCTTTTTGCAGGCCCGGGTGGGGGGGCACGTGGGTGGTAAGCAATTTTTTGGCGGGCAATGGCTGGTGTTGGTGCTTCAATCATTAAAGCACCATGGTGGTTGATATAGTGTCAGGGTGATTGAAACGCATTATTTGTATTGTTACATTGTAATATATAATGAAGTGGAACTCACCATAATGCAGAATCAAACCCAAGGTAAGATGCATGTGCAAAAAGAAAGTGAGCCAGTGGTGTATACTAGCACATAAACCACAATATACAAATCACACAATGTTGAAGGTACCCGAAATATGGTGTTCAACTGGCACAGGATAGTGATTTGTAAATAAATAAATATTTAAAGAGTGAGGTAAAAGTGAACAAAGTGCAGGTGCATCAATAAATAAATGAGGTAGACATATTAGCTGATTACTTCAATACGGCAAAAAAATTGATCATAAACGCGTTCTAAGCTACTCGCGGCCGTGGAACGCACGCCGCTTCCCCGGAACAGCAGAGCTTTGACACGCCGGTTTTTGTTTTATGGGCCTTAATCTTTCCTCTACACCACTTGGTGGTGAATTGTAATATCCTTTTTAACTATTAAAATACTGCTTTTTACGAAACGGATTCACCCAGCCTAGACGAGCGAGGACTGCTTGGATTACTACTTTTTATGCTCATTACCCCTGCAGGGGTTGGGCACTCTGGTAAGTGCAATCACATAAGGGGCAGTGTCGGAAGGAGGGGAGCACTGGATCACCACACTGTATTCATCTCAAGAACAATTATTCACTGATTTGGGTCTGATATCAGACTGAATTTTCAGCAGATTACATACATATATTTTCCTGCGTTAGTGTATAAACATTTATACAACTTTCGCCTGTTTTACGGAGGACTTCCATACTAATTTTATAATTAACTTTTATATATCTTTATATTTATATTATATATATATATATATATATATATATATATTATTTTTTTATATATATATATATATATATATATATATATTTTTTTTTTTTTTTTCATTTTTTGGTATTTGTATATCTTTTCATATCAACGTATATCTCTATTGGACTTGATAAAGACATACACATCACATACATGGTATACCCCTTGGAATTACTTCACCCAGGCTCAACGAGTGAGATCACTGCTTGTTTATATTGGATATAATTTTTTCCTTATATAATTTTCTCTGCGGCCTTCTAACCTTCACTATGCTTATATATTTTTTGTATATTGTTCACGTTTATGATCAATTTTTTTTCCCCTACTTACAAACATCCGACTTACAAACGACTCCTTCTTACAAACGGAGGGAGACAACAGGAAGTGAGAGGAAATCACCCCTAGGAAGGGAAATTCACTCCTGTAAGAGTTAATATGGGAAAAAGGTGTCTCCACTGATGCTTTATCACCAGTCCATGTTTCCCTAACAACCCAAAAGTTTCAAAATCCAATTGTCATGGGACAGAAGGTGAGGTGAAATCTTCTGAACAGGGGCCCAGACATCAAAACAAACATTACAGGGGTGATAACCCTTCCCTATGTTATCTAAAAAACTTAAAAATAGATTTTTTGTCTGGAGCTACACTTAAAAAATTTACCTGTTCTGACTTACAAACAGATTCAACTTAAGAACAATGCTACAGTCCCTATCTTGTTTGTAACCCGGGGACCCCCTGTAATCAGCTAATATGTCTACCTCATTTATTTATTGATGCACCTGCACTTTGTTCACTTTTACCTCACTCTTTAAATATTTATTTATTTACAAATCACTATCCTGTGCCAGTTGAACACCATATTTCGGGTACCTTCAACATTGTGTGATTTGTATATTGTGGTTTATGTGCTAGTATACACCACTGGCTCACTTCCTTTTTGCACATGCACCTTACCTTGGGTTTGATATTTTAAATATTTTAAATATTTTAGATACGTTCCACCCTTACATTTTACACCCCTTTATTATCTATTATCTATTTTAGAACAGCGCCAATACCATTTTTTAGTGTTTTATATATTTTCTGGCTCCACCTAGGTGAAGTTTTTTTAGGGGGGCAGCAGGTCCACTTCCTAAGCGCGGATACTACCCTTATTTTATAATGCAGAATCAGTCGGAGCCCTGGGCGTGTTACTTGCCACGTCGCCTGCCACCAGATGCAGCTTGTCACTTGCCACTGTCTCCTGGCACCAGATGTGGATTGTCACTTGCCATGTCGCCTGCCACCAGATGCAGCTTGTCACTTGCCACCGTCGCCTGGCTCCAGATGTAGATTGTCACTTGCCACCGTCACCTGCCACCAGATGTGGATTGCCACTGTCGCCTGCCACCAGATGTGGATTGTCACTTGCCCATCACCTGCCACTATTTGCATATTGTTACTTGCCACATCATCTGCCACCATTTGCAGATTGTGACTTGCCACATCGCCTGCCACCAGATGTGGATTGTCACTTGCCACGTAACCTGCCACCATATGTAGATTGTTATTTGCCACATCACCTGCCACCACATGTGGATTGTCACTTGCCACGTCACCTGCCGCCACATGTGGATTGTCACTTGCCACATCGCTTGCCACATCACCTGCCACCAGATGTGTATTGTCACTTGTCACATCGCTTGCCACTTCACCTGCCACCAGGTGTGGATGATCGCTTGCCACGTCACCTGCCACTATTTGCGGATTGTCACTTGCCATGTCAGTCAGTGCCACCAAATGTGCATTGTTGCTGCATTGGTGGCAAGCTGGCAGCACTGGTCCATTTAGCACAGTGACAGAGGCAGGGGCAGTTGTCGGTTCTGAGTGAGGGCAGGAGAATGGTGATGTGGGGCGAGCAGTGAGAGATGATGTCATCTCGCTGCTCCCCGCCGCACCTCTGACTTTGAAGAGGCCCGGCTGTGAGGGCAAAAGAGCGCTAATGTCATCTCTGCTCGTCTGCCCGCTCACTTCTCTCATCCGCCTGCCCGGTTCACTCATGCAGCCCGCCCGCTTGCCACACCCACTGTCCAGCTGTAGAGAGGCAACGTCCCACTGGTTAGGCAGGAACCCCTGCGACAAGAGACTCGGGGTTGTGGGCCCCAGATTCGGGGTTATAGCCTCAATAGCCCCCCTCTAGCGACGCCACTGACCAAGGGTATAAAAACTTATAAATTCAGCTCAGAAAAGTTTAGGAAATGGGTGCAGCAGGTAAGCAGACCTAGCAACTCGTCTCAGGAATGGTGGGAACTCCTCATAATTGGCACAGCAAATAAGCAGCCCCAGGGAGGCAGCTTGGGGATAATGTTAACCCCTCTTAATGAAAACAGCAGGTGTGCAGACCAAAGAACTCAGCACAGGGATGGTTGGAGCCTCTCATAGTAGGTGTGCAGACCTGAAGGCTTCAGTAGATCCCCTAGAAAATGAAAGTACAAAAGAAAATATATAACCAAAACAGCACTAGTCACCTTGAAAATCTCTTCTACATTGTTTTTCAGTAGAATCTCATTCAATCTTTTGGGATAAGAAAAATTGCTTTTAAAAAACTTTTAATTAGCTAAACTTTAACATTTTAACAAACAATGATTTAATATAGTTTTGTGCGGTTCTGACCTTGGCACGTATGGTGAACTGCGGCATCTGAGGGTTGTGGGGAATATAAAATATGCACATTATCTTGTCTCGTTTGTGTCAAAAAACGCAAAGAACATTTCTAGAGAAACTGAAAAATCAAAATTGCAGTTAGGTAATCTGATTTAAAGTGGACTTATCTATATAACATTAGGTCTCTTTTCTCCATCCTCTGAATTTTATACTGTATATAAAATAAAATAAAAAAGAGAAAGAGTCAGAGAGAGAAATATAAATATATATATAGATATATATACACATGTATACACTGAGCAAAATTATAAACGCAATACTTTTGTGTTTGCCCCTATTTTTCATGAACTGAACTCCAAGATCTGCGGCTTTTCGTACACAAAAGGCCTATTTCTCTCAAATATAGTTCACAAATCTGTGTTAGTGAGCACTTCTCCTTTGCCGAAAATCAATGTATGGTGTCGCGCTCCTGAACTGATGTCAGTATAAAAAAATCGCATAAAGTTGCTGTGGTGTCACATCAGCAAACAGGGAATAATATGCGAATTAAAAGTGACTGTGTGCATCGCAAGCTAAAACCATCAGTAAGACAATCGAATAAAATATATACATATATTGCAATACGCTGACATCAACTGTAAGGCAACAATACATAAAATGTATCCGTATAAATATAGAAAGTGACTAGTGTGCAAAAAACATATTAAAAACACACTCAAGTGCATACAAAATATTCTATGCAAAACACAAAAGTGGATGAGTGAAAGTGACTCAAACAAATAAACTTCCTATGGTCGCTGTGAAGCAGTGAAATGGATGATGATAAAAAATATATTTTTTTTAAAATAAAGAGGGGATGAGTGGTTCAGGTTTGTGGAGATACCATAGGTATAAAACCAGAGAAATGCAAGGAGTGGTAAAAAACCAATGGGGTAATGGTGGATGTGATGGCAGCAATCAAAGTGCTGGAAATAGCGACCAATGTGAACAGTGGTACTAAAAATTAACAAACAGAGGTAGTCAGGAAAATTGTAATGTGATGGAGAAAATCAACATATACAAAACAATGCAAAGCAGTCCATATAGCATATGATTTTTTAGACAGCGTGGAGGTGATGATAACCAAAGTGATCCAATCTCAATCTAGCCTGCACTACGGTGTCAAGTGCAAGGTGGGGGTGGGAGGTGGTGGATGGCTTGCCCAAGGTGAAAATAGTGCTGAGGTCTTCGGTGCTAGTGACACCCGTGGGTGTCCTTCCTAATTACCTTGTTACTGCAAGGTAAGCAGCATATATGTAAAAGCCAGGAAGGTGGATTCACTCTGGGGGATGCTTCGATGGTCTCTCAAGGGGATGTTGCACATGGGTCTCTGTCACAGTGCTCCTCTCCTATCCGCAGTGTGTGGAGCCTATATGATTGTGGCTTTACTGGTGCTCAGGACCAGGTTCCGCTCGGTGTGTACCCAGGTATGATAGGTATAGAGGGGGGGGGGGAGAGAGTGACAAAAGGGAGCCGTATAGTGTAGTATTTGGTGGTAAAACAGAGAATCAGCTTTATTTTAAAAAAGGGTACTCACAATAAACAATGAAACAGCGATAAATATTCAAAACGAGCGCCGAGCTCGTGACCAGTGCGTCACTTCCGGGGTCCGTGTCCTACGCGTGTCGTCACCGTCACGTGACTTCATCGGTTGATCCCCGATGAAGTCACGTGACGGTGACGACACGCGTAGGACACGGACCCCGGAAGTGACGCATTGGTCACGAGCTCGGCGCTCGTTTTGAATATTTATCGCTGTTTCATTGTTTATTGTGAGTACCCTTTTTTAAAATAAAGCTGATTCTTTGTTTTACCACCAAATACTACACTATACGGCTCCCTTTTGTCACTCTCTCCCCCCCCCTCTATACCTATCATACCTGGGTACACACCGAGCGGAACCTGGTCCTGAGCACCAGTAAGCTACAATCATATAGGCTCCACACACTGCTGCGGATAGGAGAGGAGCACTGTGACAGAGACCCATGTGCAACATCCCCTTGAGAGACCATCGGAGCATCCCCCCAGAGTGAATCCACCTTCCTGGCTTTTACATATATGCTGCTTACCTTGCAGTAACAAGGTAATTAGGAAGGACACCCACGGGTGTCACTAGCACCGAAGACCTCAGCACTAGTTTCACCTTGGGCAAGCCATCCACCACTCCCCACCCCCACCTAGCACTTGGCACCGTAGTGCAGCCCAGATTGGATCACTTTGGTTATCATCACCTCCACGCTGTCTATTAATATCAGATGCTATATGGACTGCTTTGCATTGTTTTGTATATGTTGATTTTCTCCATCACATTACAATTTTCCTGATTACCTCTGTTTGTTAATTTTTAGTACCACTGTTCACATTGGTCGCTATTTCCAGCACTTTGATTGCTGCTATCACATCCACCATTACCCTATTGGCTTTTACCACTCCTTGCATTTCTCTGGTTTTATACCTTATGGTATCTCCACAAACCTGAACCACTCATCCCCTCTTTATTTTTAAAAAAAAATATATTTTTTATCATCATCCATTTCACTGCTTCACAGCGACCATAGGAAGTTTATTTGTTTGAGTCACTTTCACTCATCCACTTTTGTGTTTTGCATAGAATATTTTGTATGCACTTGAGTGTGTTTTTAATATGGTTTTTGCACACTAGTCACTTTCTATATTTATACGTATACATTTTATGTATTGTTGCCTTACAGTTGATGTCAGCGTATTGCAATATATGTATATATTTTATTCGATTGTCTTACTGATGGTTTTAGCTTGCGATGCACACAGTCACATTTAATTCGCATATTATTCCCTGTTTGCTGATGTGACACCACAGCAACTTTATGCGATTTTTTTATACTGACATCAGTTCAGGAGCGCGACACCACACATTGATTTTTTCCATTTCTCCCAAATTGGGTATTGTTTTAACCCTTTCGGTGTTCGCTGCACCTCACACCTTTATTATACCACTTCTTTTTTCTCATGTTGCAGCATAATAATGCATGGCCCCATGGTGCAAGGATCTGTACACAATTCCTGGAAGCTGAAAACATCCCAGTTCTTGTATGGTCAGCATACTCACCGGACATGTCACACATTGAGCATGTTTGGGATGCTCTGGGTTGGCGGCAGTTCCTGCCAATATCCAGCAACTTCGCACATCCATTGAAGAGGAATGGACCAACATTCCACAGGCCACAATCAACAACCTGATCAACTCTATGCGAAGGAGATTTGCTGCACTGCTTTGGGCAAATGGTGGTCACATCAGATACTGACTGGTTTTGGACCCCACTCCAACCTCCCCAATACAGTAAACCTGCACATTTTAGAGTGGTCTTCAATTGTCGCCAGCCTAAGGCACATCTGTGCAATAATCATGCTGTCTAATCAGCATCTTGATATGCCACACCTGTGAGGTGAATGGATTATCTTGGGAAAGGAGAAGTGCTCACCAACACAGATTTAGACAGATTTGTGAACAATATTTGAGAGAAATAGGCCCTTTGTGTACATGTACTGCTCATGATAAATAGAGGCAAACACAAAAGTGTTGCGTTTATAATTTTGCTCAATGTATATATATAGTATATACTGTATATATTATACTATATGTATCATATTTAATACAAGGGGTTACAGCACCACATGGAGCTAAATTAATTAATGGTTCCTATTAAATAGCTCAGGTCCTAGATGGCTTCCATTAACAACATAGAATCAAACTTCAGAACCACTTTAAAAGGAGGGGTGTTACTGTGGTCCCAAACTTGGAATTTACAATACTGCTGAGCTTTTACTTTTAAAACTAAATGGCAGTGGGGTTGATTTACTAAAGGTAAAAAAACTATTCACTTTGCAAGGTAAGTTGCACTTTGCAAGGCAGAGCTTAGTGAATGATGGAAAATGTTACTTTGCAAAGGATACCGAATCACATGCAAGGAAAAAAATTAAAAATAAAAACTGCATTTTTGCATGCATTTGATTAAATGATGGAAATCAGCAGAATTTAACCACATTAACTAAACTCTGGGGAAAATTATCTTGCAAAGTGCAACTTCCCTTGCAAAGTGAACAGTCTATTTGTTTTTAGTAAGTCAATCCCACAGTGATTGATTATTAAAAGCAATACCTCAGCAGTAACGTAAATTCCAATTCCACAGTAGCAGCTCTACTGGAGACATGTAAAGTGGTTCTAAGGGCTCAATGATTTCTACCTTAATGCACGCTCTACTTAACTGATCCCCATCTCGATCCAGTGATGTGCATGAGAGCAGCAGCTTTCCCAGGTCTCTCGCTTTTCTTTGGCTCACACAGCAGCAGGAGTCATTAGGCTCCTTCTGCTGTCAATCACAGCTAGTTAGCCAATAAGGAGACAGCAGGGGTAAGGTCAAGCCGTGCTCTGTGTGTGAATGGACATACATAGCGCAGATCAGAAGCAAGCCAGATCGAATGCCCCTATAGCTAGAGGCTTGCTATTGGGGGCACACGGCAGAGGACTGGAGCCAGGAATAAATCAATTTTTAATGCATGCTAATAGTCTGCTAGCTTTGCTTGATGTAGCTGTCTGACCACTCTTGGGGAGAAAAAGCCTCCCCATCTTCCATTTCCCATTGTTCCATGGTAGATCTTTTCTTTGGAAGTTGCAACATATTAAAGTGGAAGTAAACCCATCCATTTAACAGTTACAAAAAACAGTTAAATTTCTGGCACATGCCGGGAATGTAACACTCCCATTGGTTGTGTTGTCAACCAAACTGTCAAATCATCCAATGGCTGGTGTCATAGCTGATCACATGTGCAGCACCGTGGCAGTTGTAGATCAAACAGAGGCCAAGATGGCAGCTTCCTTGACTGAAAACGATAGGAGGGTTTACTTCCACTGTAAGCATTGATATAAGGAAGTTATAACTCCGCTACTTGAAAATCTTTATAAACTAGTTATAAATCTTAACATATGGACATACAGAGGGTCTAGTAGATTAGTGGAAGGAGAATAACCTAAAGCTAAATGGACAATTTCCAGGTGGACATTATGGAGAATCCCCATGAGATTGCCAGAAGTGCATAATTGATTCCTATGGTGGCACGATACTAGATTTGTGCCATCCCCACTTTGTAACTCAGAGCCCCCACGTATTCAAACGTTGAGTGGAACAAATCTCCCATAGGGGTTCTACTTTATACCCACATTGAAAAAGAAAGGATACTTGGTAGGTATCCTTTGGTCTGACTTTGAAGACATATGAAACAATTAGCAAGATATAGAAAAATAACAATGTTTATTATGAACATACATTATATGCATAGAGCAATCAGAGGTTAAAAATCATGTATAATGATACAGAGTATACAATGAGTCCTTGTGTATCATTGTATACTCTGTATCATTATACATGATTTTTAACCTCTGATTGCTCTATGCATATAATAAACATTGTTCTTTTTCTATATCTTGCTAATTTTTTTGTATGCCTTCAAAGTCCGACCAAAGGATACCTACTACCAAGTATCCTTTCTTTTTCTCTGTTCCCCTTAAACTTTCGGATGTGGCAATGTGAGTGCTTTCCTCACAATTTTTGATTCATACCCACATCGTTTACATGCCTAGTATCCTGTGGTTACTTTCAGACCCAGGGATGTGATGACTTTATATTTGCCTTATATGTCCCGCATGGTCTCTTCATGTCTTCAAGCTTATCCATCTACTCTGTTATCTGGTATTACCTTGTATTATATTTATGTGATTGTCTCATGAAGAAGCGCGTTGCTGCGTGAAACTAGTCAAGTAGATATTGAGCAAATATTGAGATGAATTGACATACCCTGAGTTGGCTCTGTTGTTCCCCAAATCATTATCACCAGGATAGTACCTGAATGGGTCACTTGCCATGTTATTGTATGGGGTTAACCTACCAATCTTAGGGATGTTATGGCTTTATACAGTTTTGTTTTTACCATACCAGAGGAATGATTAGCCTCTAGCTATCTAGCAATATTTTTAAACCACATTTCTTTTGGTTTATGTGTTTTATACTTGTTTGTACTATTTTGCTATAATAATAAATGTCCATTCCTTCTTCACCCATGATTTTCTATGACAATGATTAGGACGTAGCATTTCTGTATGTTATCCACAGTACCACCCTGTGATGACATCATTGCTTTAGCTAAATCTAAATGTGAACGAAACCAAGAAGTTAAAAATAGACTTCAGGAAAAGCAGGCGAACAGGTTATGTGCTGGTTGTCATTGGTGTGATGGAGATAGGGCACATGAGTTCAGTTTTTTTGGAAACAACTCTTATGAAGGAACTGTCATGGATAGGGCACATATCCTACCTTGTGGGTAGAGTTCACCACAGCACAGGTTATATTTCCTGAGGAAGCTGTGAGGGACAATTTTTCTGAGAGGGTCCTCCTCAGCCTCTACAAAGCCACCATAGAGAGTGTGTTGACTTACCACATTTCTCTATGGCAATACAGCCCTAATAATAATGCCTCACAGAGGGTTGGAAAAAACGGCACAGGAAATCATTTAAGGTTAATGCCGCGTACACGCGATCTGACTTTTCGACCGACTAGGTCCGGCGGACCGAAATCTGTCAGACAATTCGACCGTGTGTGGGCTCCAGCAGACTTTTCTTTCTTAAAAGTCCGACGGACCTAGAAATCAAACATGTTTCAAATCTGTCCGACCGGTCCGATTGAAAAATCCTGTTGTCTGTGTGCTAGTCCGACAGACGAAAACCGACGCTAGGGAAGCTATTGGCTACTGGCTATGAACTTCCTTATTCTAGTCCGGTCGTATGTCATCACGTTCGAATCCGTCAGACTTTTGGAGTGATCGTGTGTGGGCAAGTCCGTTTGTTTGAATGTCCGGCAGACCTTCGCTGCAAAGTCCGTCAGAAAGACTGCCGGGCCTAGTCCGACGAAAAGTATGATCGTGTGTACGCGGCATAACAGTTAACTTGTATTGAGTAACCGAGATAAAGGGGATGTCTCCAGAGGGCCCACAGTATCACTAAAGATAGCTCCCACCCGGCCAATGCTCTGTTTAATCTGTTACCTTCTTGTAGGTGGTTTAGGAGTATTGCCTCCTGTACCACCAAACAGCTTCTACTCCTGAGCCCTACAGCTTTTGAACTTTGGAGGGGGGGTGTGAGCTTCACCTGAGGGGATGTTTATTTTAGTTGTTGCGTGTATGTTTTTATGTGGTTTTAAGTTTTTACATGCAGTATTAGATGTTTTTATGTGATATGGGACTACATAAACATCAGGAAAAGCAGGCGAATCAGTTATGTGGTGGTTGTTATTGGTGGGGACAGAGGTAGATAGGACACATGAATTCAATTTTTGATAACATTGCTTATGGAGGGACTGTAATGGAAAAAGCACATACCCACTCTTGTAGATAGGGCTCAGTAGAGGTTATATTACCTAAGAAAGCTGTGTAGGGCAATTTTTTTTTTTTGACCAGTTCCTCCCCAACTTCTACAAGCCCACAAAGCCACCATGGAGAGTATGTTGACTTGAGAACATTTCCCTGTGATGCAGAAAATCATTACAGGTGTAGATCTACCTGGTATTGAAGAACTTGGGGAAAGGAGATGTCTCCAGAGTTTAGCTTTATGAAGGATAGCTCCCACTTGGGTAATGCTTTAGTAGGCAGAGTATTGTCTTCCATACCATCAGGCTTCAAAATAGCGGCCGAACTCCAGGAAGAGCTTTGTGATAACTTAGGCTAAGGGGATGTGTATAATATGTATTGGATCAAACAAATAAAGTGTAGTGCTAAAGTGTCATAGTGATAAACAATAAAAATCTAAAATATGCAATGTGTATTGACATTCAAATGCACTTTTTTTTCCAAAATTGTGTTCTCATTCAATACTGTATAACAATAAATCCATATATCCACCTCTATATAAGAATAGTGGCAATCAGTCCAAAATGCCCTACTAGGCAGTGAATCCACAATTCAGTGCTGCATTTCCAAACGAGTGAGTATATATAAAGTTCTTTCCAATTTAAATATATATATTAAGTGCAGTGACAATCTTCCAAATATGTAACTTCACTCCATGCAATCCAATGCCCCAGCAATGTGCTCCACCACTGTGCAGATTGGCCACTCACCTGAAAATTCAATATAAAACTTTTCTAACAAATTAATACTATCTCCATTCCAGATGTAGCACTCTGTAGCTTCCCGATATATCTCTCAATCGGCCATCACATGGAATAATAATGAAAATCTAGATAGTGTAGTACTTCTCAAAAATGGTTTATTAAAATAGTATCACTTACATTAAAATTAACACTCAACAACAAGTGTGAAGGACCGTGGGGTCACACAGGCAAAATTGCTACAAGTTCTGAGCTTCCGGGCTCATAAGCAACCGGAAGTGACGTCACCCGACTCCTCCCAACGCGTTGCGTCACAGACACATGACTTTCTCAAGGGTTCACTGGGAAAGCACTTTATATATATACTAACTCATTTGGATATGCAGCACTGGATTTTGGATTCACTGCCTAGTAAGGCATTTTGGACTGATTGTCATTTTATTTGAATGTCACTGCACATTGCATGTTTTTGATTTTTATTGTTTATCACTATGACACTTTATTTATAATTTAATATTGCGATTTAGAACCACACGTTATTTGTTTGAGTTATTGAATTGTGTATGTGGAGACACTACAAGTGTTGGCAGTAATATCCATTAAAAAATGTATATTACTTACATATAAGATGTAGCGCACCCATGTAGGAGCTGCAAGCGAAATGGAATCACCTACCCTGCACAGCCAGGCACACTGAATTTCCTCAAGCTCACTTGAGTCAGGATAAAGTCCAGCACTTTGTTTTTTTGTATTTTATTGAGGGAGTAAAACTTGGATGGGGAATAGGGGTATTATGGCATGCCCACTTGACTTCAGAAACTCTTCAGGGACAGCTCTCCCTATATACAGCTTAACACAGTCTCTTTGTACACTCCTCTTCTTCCTCCAGCACCCACTTGCTTGCCAAAAAAACAGACTTAGCTGGGACACTTTAAGGGGATCTGGCAAAGCACTCAGCCAGATCAAAGCAAAAGCCCTTTACAGGCTGGGACCCCGGGAACCTTTAGTTGTGTAGCAAAATCCAGCTTACATTCCTGTGGATACTGATCCCAGCACCACCTCTTCAGGCACTGCCTGGCTGCAGCTGCCCCTTTCACTAGCCCTCCTGGCTATTTCTCCTCAGTCTTCCTAGACTGACACCACAGTCCTCCCAGACAGCACACTTACCAGCCCATCTGGCTGACTTCTCCTGGAGAACTTCTGGACGTGTTGACTTTCTCCTGCTGTCCTCTCAATTGCTCCCGTGCATCCAGGAAGGTTATCCTCTGTGTGTTGTAGAGGGTACCTCCAGCACCCGAGCCCCAGGCCCGAGGTCACTCCCCCAGACTAGGGGCACCATAAAAGGCCACCGACAGCCTCCTCAGCAGTCCTCCATCTTCCACTGGATTGCCCCTGCTGGCTGACCCAGAAGTATTTAAGAGGTGCCCACCTCCTGCCAGCCCAATTTGCTGGGAATTGACTGGGGCCCTCCTCAATACTTCCAGCAGCTCCTCCTGGCCACCCTCTACTTCTAGAAGCTTCTCCAAGGTTCCAGAGAGCAGAGAGAGTTACCAGAGGTGCTGCTTGATGAGTCATCCGGCCTCCCTGAGTCTCTTAGCCATGACCCAGATTCAATCCAGGCTTGGCTGCCAGACAAACCAAATTTACCTATACTAAAAACTATGTACACTAGCACACTAAGCTAGAGGGTGTTACATAGATAGTACATTAAATATTTGATTATCTTATTAATAGACACTTATAACATTCCCTTGATTCCTGTGAGCATATTCATTATATATTAAACACTGGGTAGCACACGAGTAACCTTTCACATACTATAATATTTATTACAAACATTTTTTATGTGGTTTTATGTTTATGTGCAATTTGTTTCATTACAAATCGAAGTTTGGATGAACATTTCATTATTCGGACATTTGGATTCTGAATCAAATTAGTAGCGAATGTAAGGAATATAAAATAAATTATAATGAACCAAAATAACGTAATGAAATAACGAATCTCAAAAATGTAAAAATGTATTTGAATTCGAACTATGCTAAAATAAAATTGAATTAAAAAATGTATTTGAAGTGGAAAAAAAATGATGATAAAAATAAAATAGAGAAAATAGAATTAGAATAGAACAAAACAAATATAGACATCTTCCAAAATTCAAATCGATTTGAAAAGAACAAATATATATAATAACAAATATACTAACTGAACCTGAATATACGAATTTCAAAAATTAATCATTCTAACGTAACAAATATGACGAAAATAAATTATTAACTTAACGAACAAATCCAAAACAAAACACATTTTTCCATCGTGCACATCTGTAACATGCCCCATTGAATGTTTTAATTTCATTTTATTATTTTTATTGTAGACTGGTTATAAATGTCTTGAATCACGAATCTCTTGAATCTACAGGTCTACAGAAAAAACAGGTGAAAGACTTTATTTGGGCTTTAAGTCACTATTATATACAAACCAATGCCGATTTCAGACTTGTACAATATTTAAAGCGGAGTTCCAGCCAAAAGTGGAACTTCCACTTTAAGCACTCCTTTTGGCATGTAGCACATTTGGCATGTAATTTTTTTTTTGGGGGGGGGGAGTGGGTGCCTGGTTTTGAGTGGGACTTCCTGTCCCACTTCCTGCTTCCGAGTACGGTCCGCCTAGGTGACTCCTCCTCTCCCCCTAGGCGGCCCCTCCCTCTCGGCAATCTTCTGGGACATGTCACAGGTCGCAGAAGATTGCCTGTCCAATCGAAGAGCGCAGTGCGACTCACGAATGCGCTGTGCACTCCCGGCCGTGAAGCCATGATGTAAGGCTTACATCATGGCAACCACTCCATACGCTTATCCTTTTGTGGATTCATCAATCTTTTACTATTTATCCAGCTTGGTATGTACGCTAAGCTTTTTACTCAGTGATCATTGTTACTGCTATTACTTTTAAATTACTTATTGGTGCTACTCCTATCTTTTAAGATGGGGTGGATTTGAAGCCTCTATGCTTCCTGTGCTACTTTATCATAATTTAAATTACCCCTTGTATGATATTGATTGCCCTGGGTTTAATATTGGTTCAATCTTTTGGCCCTGGCATGTTTTTTACATACTTTACATAACTACCAGGTGAGACCATTCATATGTTGTGCTCTAGCTATCTTCCTATGATAATCATTAGACTTGTGCACAACGGAAAATTTTGTTTAGTTTTGGTTCGTTGTCATTCGTAAAATACATAATTTCGTTCTGTTATATTCGTTATGTTACGTTAATAAGTTTTCGGATAATTCGTTATTTCTGTAGAGTGTGGATATTCATTATACTGAATCTCGAATCGTGTCAAATTAATTTGTTAAGTGCACTATAATTTCATTCGTATTCGCTGAAATTCGATATTTATGTATGTATATATATTCGTGATAATGATTCGTAGTTTGGAAAGTTTGTTTATTGAATCTATTAAAGGGGTTGTATACCCTCAATTAGAACTTGCACCTACAGGTAAGCCTAGATTAAGGCTTACCTGTAGATACAAGAAATATCTCCTAAACCTGCACGGTTTAGGAGATATTTGCAAAAAACCTTTAACAACGTTGTCTACGGCGCATGCGCGCCGTAGACAACGGTGCATTTACAGGGTTAATTCCCATTCACAACTTCGACTCGTCGAAGTTGAAGTGTCCCGCGCATGCGACATCTTCGCTGCTCTGACCAATCACAGCGCCGCGGCGGCGCTGTGATTGGCTGGAGCGGCGATACCCGGAAGGGTATGTGTGGAGAGATGGCTGCGGCTGGAGGGGGAGACGAGGACCGCGTCGGGGGCCCCGATCTAAGGTAAGTGGTGCATAATGAGCTAGTATGCTAGTCATACTAGCTCATTATGGCTTTGTCTTGCAGGTAGTTTGAAAAAAAATAAATAAAAGGGTACACAACCGCTTTAATACACACAATGACAATATCTCTTCTCCTCGGCTCAAATACAATACAACATCCTTCTCACTCAGTTCTCAGGAATGCACTTTGCCAGTAATCCAACCTCCAGCACAAAATTAATCAACTGATTGGACTGTAAGATTTACTTTGAGTTGACCTTTTCTTTCATTAGATCTTTAACGAATTACCGAACCATGTCGAATTCATTCGTATCCGCTATAATTTCTTTTGTATTTGTTAAAATTCGATATTTATGTATGTATATATATTCGTGATAATGATTCGTAGTTTGGAAAGTTGTTTGTTTATTGAATCTATTACCACACACAATGATAATATCTCTTCTCCTCGGCTCAAATACAATACAACACCCTTCTCACTCAGTTCTCAGGAATGCACTTTGCCAGTAATCCAACCTCCAGCACAAAATTAATCAGCTGATTGGACTGTAAGATTTACTTTGAGTTGACCTTTTGTTTAATTAGATCTTTAATGAATTACCGAATCATGTCGAATTCATTCATAATTCGTTATTCTTTTATTCGGACATTCGAATGCATCCAAATGTTCGAAAGATGCAAAATTTGGCCGAATCTTATATTGAGCCATTCTCATCTCCACTATATATATATATATATATATATATATATATATATATATATATACCGTTCAGGTGACTCGTTTGCTGCTAAGCACAGCCCCAGCCTCAAGTAAAGATTTCAACCATATTACACTGATTTATCTTTTGCTACTCATGCTGTATATGAAGATAGGCCTTGCTAAGATTTTTGTGCTTTTTTGCACACTACTATTTCTTACATGGTGTGAGCTGTCCTATCAATCATATTTTATGCTTCTCTTCTTTTGCCCATCTATTTTAGGCTATGCACCTTTACCATTTTTCTGGTGCACTTACATTAATACACGGTTATATTGTTTTATCTGGAACACCCCCACATATCACTTGCTGCATACTTTGCATACCTGTATGTGCAGCCGCCCTTGGGTGCTGTTTTTGTGTTCCCTGCAGCTCTCGAGACTTTATACCAATATTGTATACTATTATAATTGTTATTAATTGCCTCTTTCTCTCCCTAGAATGTTTATCAAGCTCCTGAAGAAGCAGAATTCACAAAACATGTAGAGCTTTTTTGTATGCTATAATCTATTACAGTCACACATGTCTACTTTGGCATGGTTGTGACACTCATGATCCATATTGGAGACGTCTAGTTGTCTACTGCATTCATTTGGCAGTATTTTAAATGTTTTTTTATGTATTAATTGTTTAATAAAAGTTACTGTATATTTTCTATGATTGGTGCCTGGAAAGTAAATTTTTCCATTTTTCCTATTTAACTATTGACTATTAATACTGTAAAGAAAAAAAAGCCTGGAACTCCGCTTTAAGTCTGAAATGATACATTTTGATTAAAAAAAAATC
Source organism: Lithobates sylvaticus (assembly GCA_028564925.1). Lineage (NCBI taxonomy): Eukaryota > Metazoa > Chordata > Amphibia > Anura > Ranidae > Lithobates > Lithobates sylvaticus. Next base: position 57,555,306 of record CM053036.1, on the reverse strand, counting down.
ACTGGGTAAGGTAAAAATATGACCAAATTACCTTGTACAGTTTATTGAGTTGACGTTGTTGCCTGTTTAATCTCGTTAACTAAGATTTATACCTCGTGCGTTGTGTCAGATCTTATAGAGTTCTAAACTTATTTTCATTTTTAAACAATTAAATGACACACAAAACAATTCAGTAGCTGACTACAGTACTTCCATTGCGGTTTCATATTTATATCTCTATTGTGATTGCTCTGCAACTCAGAAAGACTGATTAGAACAATAGCATTAAAATAATAAAGTTTGTTTATTCAACTAGCGCATAAGGTTGGAAAAAAAATCTATAATCTATATTTATGGTCCTAGTGTTTCATTTTATTTTACTTTTTAATGGTATTGCAGTGAATGTGAGCTGTTTCTTATTTGCTCCCTTTGGCATGTTAAATATCATTTGAAAAACATTTAGTAATATGTTTCCAATAAGTGAAAAAAAAATCTGTTGATCCTACCAGAAATCTTGTGGACTCATATCTTCCTGTGCTGCACTCATATCAGTTACATTGTTTTCAGCTATATCTGTGTACTACAGAACACCTTCCCTCTATGTTATGGAAAAGAGGTGAGGGAGAGGTTTTCTGTAGTCCTATTACATCTCCTGTTTTAGGCTGAAAATGATGCTCCCCTACAATTGGGTATAGAAAATAATCACCCCCCTTTAAAATAATCAAACTTTGTTGCTTTTCAGCCCAAAATTAAGACAGACACTGTTTTTGTTTTATCCAGCTGTATTTATTCAGTGCAATTTATAACATCTAAGGGAAATATATAACATCAACATGTCAGAAAAAAACAAACAAAAAAAACAAAACAGAATCACTGAATTGGAAAAAGGATTACCCCCTTGAGTCAGTATCTTGTTGAACCACATTTTGCCTTAATTACAGCCTTTAGTCTGTTGGGATATGTCTCTACTAACTTTGCACATTTATGTGGCGTACACATGGTCGGAATGGAATGGAAACAGTCCGATGGGAGCTTTTCCTCGGATTTTCCGACCGTGTGTATGCCCAACGGTCTTTTTCTGTCAGAATTTCCGACGGACTTTGGATTGAGAACCTGTTCTCAATTTTTCCGACGGAAAACCTTTCTATCGGATTTTCCGATCGTGTGTATGCAATTCCGACACGCAAAATTCCGACGCATGCTCGGAAACAATTTGACGCATGCTCGGAAGCATTAAACTTCCCTTTTATAGTGCTGTCGAACGTGTTTTATGCCGCTGTGTTACAGACCGTCGGAATTTGGTGTGACCGTGTGTAGGCAACACAGTTTGAGCGAAATTCAGTCGGAATTCCGACGGGAAAACCATCAGAGCTTTTTCCGACGAGAATTCCGACCGTGTGTACGTGGCATTAGACTTTGCATTTTTTGCCCACTCTTCTTTGAAGAACTGCTCAAGTTCAGTTACATTTGATAATGACCGTTTGTGGACAGCAGTCTTCAAGTCATTCCACAGATTTGGATTATATGGTGTCTAAGTCTGGGCTCTGACTTGGCCGTGCAAGGACATTCACCTTTATCACCTTCAATGCTTTGGGTCATTGTCATGTTGAAAGGTAAACCTTGTTTCCATTGACAACTTTCTGGCAAAAGACAGCAGATTTTCCTCAATAATTGAATGATATTTTGCCCCATCCATTTTTCCTTCTATCCTGACAAGTGCTCCAGCCCCTGCTGCAGAGAACCACCCCATAACAGGATATTGCCACCTCCATGCTTTACTGTAGGAATGGTTTTATTTGGACGATGAGCTGTATTGGATTTCTGCCAGACATATCGGTTTTGGGGTTGAGCCCAAATAAATAAATTTTAGTCTCATCTGACCATGACACCTTTTTCCATGTGGCCTCTGAATCTTTAAGGTGCGTTTTGGCAAAGCTCAGTGGTGACTGCATGCGGCCTTTCTTGAGGAGTGGCTTTTTTCTTGCAATTCTCCCATACAAGCCACATTTGTATAAGGTTTGTGATATTGTTGTCACATGTACACAATGACCACTCTTTGTCATAAATACCTGCAACTACTTCAGAGTTGGAAGCAACGTTCTAATCCAGGGAGGGTCTGTGTTGTACAAAATACCTTCCACTTCTTAATAATAGAATTAACTGTGCTTCTAGGCATTGATAAAGCCTTTGACATTCTTTTTGTATTCATCTCCTGACTAGTGCCTGTCCACAGCTCTATCCTGGAGATCCCGGTGACAGTGCCTTGCCACCCATAGTTGTTTGCCTTAGTTGCACTACCAGGGACTGAAATGCTCAAGGAAAGCTATTTTCATGCTGAGCTAATCAAAATTATCACAGTTGCAAGTCAAATGTCTTTGTGTGCCATTGAGAAGGTGATTAGCACTATACTCCTTCCAGACTGACTTCCATTTTTCCTACAGTTAACCCTCTATGTTTCAGGGGCTGTCAACTTACAGGCACGATGTCTCATATTTGGTGGGAGTGTCCATAAATACGTCCTTTCTAGAATTATTTTTTTAATATAATTGACAAGTTAGTGGGTTCCCTGAGTTCCCAGGACTCTCCTATGGTGGCCCTCCTAAACGCCTCGATCCCACAGATCTCCAAATCTGCTAATAAATTAATAAATTGTGTGCTCTTGGGGGCTAAACTCATGATGAAGACGGATTGCCAGGGCCTGGAAAAATGTCATCCAAGTACACAATGACAAAAATGTCCAGAAAGTCCCTGAAGACCTCATTTATGAGGTGCTGGAAAGTAGCCGGGGCATTACAAAAGGCCGAAGGGCATCACCAAGTAATTCGTAATGCCCAAAACGGTACGAAATGCAAGTCTTCCACTCGTCGCCTGATCGGATGCGAACCAGGTTGTAGGCCCCTCTTAAGTCCAGTTTGGAGAATATGGGTGGCCGCCGTCTTAGTTTTGAAACAGTTCGGGTATTAAGGGTAAGGGTAACGGTTTTTTAATTGTAACTTTATTTAGTTCCCGGTAGTCCACACAGGGTCGGAGTGACTGGTCTTTCTTGTTACAAAGAATATGCCGGCCCCCCCCTGCTCGGTGAAGGGATGGAGTGACGTATAAACCCCTTCTTTAGGTTCTCCGAAATGTAGGCCTTCAGGGCCTCTTGTTCCTTCTCGAAAGGGGAAGATACGCCCGAATGGATCTCGGCCCCCGGCAAAAGTTTCAATGGACAATTCCAAGGTGCGGTGTGGAGGTAGGGAGTCCGCTCCCGTTTACTAAAGACGTCTAGGAATTCATGGTATGGTTCCGGTACCCACAAAAAGGAAAATATCCTGGATAATGGCTCAGGAAAAGCTCTCCAGTTTGGTACAAAATACAACCAATAAATTCGAAGCTACCTGGGAACCGTGGGCTCGACTGATGGGCATACCTTTTGGTCCTCCTACCATGTCAATATAAAATGCGGTCCGACTGAGTAGTGATGCTCCTGATGTATCCTCTCTCTTCTTCTCTCGCTTGTTTTTCTCTTTTTCTCTCTATTCTCTCTCCTTTCCTTCTCCTTTCATCGGTCCACTCTGGACCCCGCAATTTTCACTAAGGCTGGATTCACACCTATGCATTTTTTGTACTTTTTGCATTTTGCAGATTTGTACTACAGTCCATTTAACATGGTTTTCTATGTAAAACACGTTCTGTAGTGAAAATCTGCAAAATGCAAAAAGCACTAAAAATGCATAGGTGTGAATCCAGCCTAATACTTCAGTACTTAAGTTGATCTAGAAGTGAACATGAACAGTTCAGGCGCTTAGGGTCGGGTTAAGAGTTGACAACCCTTTAGGTCATAGTTCAGATCTCTATGCCCGGAGGTTTTTCCCCTTTCATTTTTAGAGAGAAAGTCCATTGTCGGTAACGACCGGGACCTGCCCCTTCCGGCACAGTGTGTTCCCCTTAGGGGTGTCAGGGGGAGCGGGATCCGCAATCTAACAGACTGGCTTATCCTTTAGCTTATCTGACAGTGGGTTTTTTATTCGGAAATGGCATGGATCGAAGGATCCTGCAGCCGTCGGCTCTCTACCTACAACTGACCTATGTATGTATCACTTAATTTGTTGATTTTATGTTATTCTATATTTGATATAGTATTTCTTTGTATTAACATGTGCTGTTATTCAAAATATATATTTTTTTTTAAATAAGAGAAGGTGATTAGCTACACCTGATTGAATATACAAGTCATTTTTAGGAGGGGGTGATCCTTTTTCCAACACAGTGACTCTGTTTTAAAAAAACAATTCTGATTTGTTGGTGCTATATCTTTCACTTGGATGTTATAAGTTGCACCGAGTAAATACAGCTGGATAAAGCAAAAACTGTGTCTGTCTTTATTTTAGGCTGCAAAGCAACAAAATGTGATTATTTTAAAGGGGGGGATTCTTTTGTATGCCCACTGTGTAAGCAATATACAGGGGTCACTACAAGACAGGAAGTGTGTATGAACTACAGAATACCTCTATTTATGGTATGAAGATGAGGAAAGGAGGGGTATTGTAGTCCTGGAGCACTTCCTGCCATAAGGGGAAAACACTGGTTCTCCATAGACACAATACAATCAGTGAGTGTTGTCTCCCTTGGACAGGAAGTGTTGCTGGCAGGACCACCAAGTGAACATAAAGCAAGAAAGCCTGAAAAAAGGTGCACAGTTTGCAAACACTGCGGCAATTTAAGAATGTGTGATATCGGTTCTGCAATCGATTCCTAAGGAGGCCTTTGCTGACAGTTTCTAGAAGCTTTATGAACTTTGCCAAAAGTGTGTTTGTTCTGAAGGATGGCGATTATTTTTTTTTTTTTTAATTGTAATTTTTATTGAAATTGGAAAGATAACAATAGTACATAAACATAAGTACGTAAATAAACAGACATTTGGTTTTGCATACACTTACACAACGTATTTGGAAAAGAAAAGTAAGTATAAGAAAAATAAAAAATACAATTATCGAAACAGTCACAGCACTACCAATACAGCAAAGACTTGAATTGTAACTTATATTTCACTACGAAAATATAGGCAAAAGAAGGTGTGTGTCTAAAAAGAGGACAGCGGGTTAAGACATTAAAGGCAAATAAAGGGATGTTCGGCAGACAGATAGAAAGCTTTAGGTATGTGATATATCATTGGAAGAGATGGAGCAGGTACCAGGATTAAGATCTGAATGGTCCCATAGGTCCCATACTTTAGAAAATTGTGGAAGGGTATCATGTAAGATCGCAGTGAGACGTTCCATTCGACATATTTGTTCCAGTGCTTGTAGGACTTGAGAGAGGGAGGGTGGGGTAGAAGAGAGCCACCGCAAGGGAATAGCCCTTTTGGCAGCAAGTAGAATAAAAGTAGCGAGTTTTTGGGCATGTTTGGAGAGTCCAGGGATAGGCAGGCTTAATAGAAAATGCATTGGGTCTAATGGGAGGGAAATATTGAACAGATCTTGGATAAAGGTCTGAATAGTCGACCAGAATGGGCGTATCAAGGGGCATTCCCAAAAAATGTGAAAGTGGGAGCCTATGTCTCTCTGGCATCTCCAGCACACCCTAGGGATCTTAGGATCATATTTGTGTATGATTTCAGGGGTTTTATACCAGAAGAACAATATCTTATAGGCCGTCTCTTTTTGTTCTACACACTGCGATGATCTGGAGATAGCTCCCCAAATCTTCTGCCAATGGGGAAGTGGGATGGAGCGGTTTATCAACTGGGACCATTTCCGCATATAAGAATGAGATGCGTCAGTAATAGGTGTAGTGTCGTGAAGGAATCTGTATATGTCGGTAATCATGTGGGTCTGGTATGGTCCCTGAGCACATAGAAGTTCAAATGGGGTAGGCTTGTCAAGGCTTAAAGTAGGGGATTTAGAGGCAAAATAGTGTCTAATTTGCAAATATGAATAGAATAGCTGTTTAGGGATCTGGTGTTTCTTTTGCAGCTCTTCAAATGATAAGGATGGCGATTATTTTGAAGGCCAATAAAGGTAATAGTAATGAAATATTCAAATAAAATGTTTCCATTTTCAATACATGCTTTATTTTAAACCCAGTGATATATTCACTGGGTTTCTGTACTTCTCTGTGCAGTGCAGGCAGATCATAGCTGGTGGTAGGAGCCAGCAGGGTGCTGTACAGAGCTTCCTAAAAACATCACAGCCCCCTGCTTCTGTACTCCTCTCAAAAGCCCTGAGCCCTAACGCAAGCAGTGTTCTGGCCCTTGGGAGGAGTTATGCAAATATAAAATGTCAGTCTGGGGGAGTGCATACCTCCCAACTGTCCCTGATTTCAAGTGACTGTCCCTTATTTGGAGCAATGTCCCTCTGTCCCTCTTACCTCCTCAATTGTCCCTCATTTTGATCTGATCTATATAGAGGTATATAAAATGCACCTTTTATCTATCAAAAAGGTTTTTCCATCGCTAAACCTTTCACTTGATTTGTAAATTAGAAAAGCCAATATAAAGGAATAGTAGTGGTAAAAAAAAGCACTTGTGAGTGTAACCAATCTTGATTTTTTTGTACAATTCTCCTTTAAGGGGGCGTGGCAAGGGGTGTGTCCTATGCCTGCATGCTTTTGCTGATAGGTGTCCCTCATTCCCATCTCAAAAATTTGGGAGGTATGGAAGTGGGCGTTCCTAGGCAGGCTGAATTTGCATGTAGACCATCCTAGGTAACGCCCACATGTGATGCTGAGCCTCTGTGATTGAAAGAACTGAAATCCAAATAATAAAAGGGGCGGGCCAGGGACAATCAGGCTGGGGAGGGAAAAGGGCTTGATTCTGCCGGACATCCTCCAGCCAGGAAATGAGGCTGGCTCTATCTGACGTGCTGCAGCTTCTAATGCACATTGTGAGAAGCTCACAGTGTGCAGTGAAATCAGAGTAAGCCATTTAAGCACAGGAGAGGAGTCTGCATAACTGTGCTAGACGAAAGGGAAGGCTGGACTTCTCCTTTAAATGAGGCGAGTATACATCGAAGTTATAAATATATTTACAGGTATGTATTAATTTTTTTAACACTGCTTGGCATGCTAAACAAATGATTAGGCAGGCTTTAGCACATCCATTGTTATTTCTTATTTATTGCTGTATTATGATCATTGTACCAATGTCAAAGACTGATTACTAGACTAATGACATACAAATAATAAGGCCCATTGTTATTAAGCTGGTACAGAGAGCTGAAAAGACATATACACCAATAGAAAAACCCTGTCAATTAATTATACATTGAGCAATAATACTTCTCAAGTGAATAAAAAAACAACTAAAGTGGTTTGTCAGATTATACAATAAAACATATCATCAGCAACAGGGTGAAAAAAAAAAAAGAGTAAATTCTGTATAATAAAAAAAAATAGAAAAATCTTTATTCAAATCAAAAATCAAAAGTTGAAAAGAAAATAACATAATGCTGTTAAGTAGAATCTTTTTTTTTTGTGTGTGTTCTGAAATTAAAATGCAACTTTTATTTGCTATGAGCAGGAATATCATTCAGGAAGCTGCTAATTCCATCCAGGAAAAATGCAGCTGCATCAAATGTTCGATTTGCTGACCTATTGATTCAGGTGACGTGTGAATTTTAAAGTGCATTTCCACCTCTGCGGTCACATTTTTGAGAAACCCACACTAATGCCACGTACACACGAGCGGATTTTCCATCAGAAAAATCTTGGATGATTCACAAAGGTTTGCTGAACTTTCGACCGCCAAGAACGCGGTGACATACAACACTACGACGAGCCGAGAAAATGAAGTCCAATGCTTCCGAGCATGCGTAAAATTGTTTCCGAGCATGCGTAGGAATTTTGCGTGTCGGAATTGCTACAGACGATCGGAATTTCCGATCGGAAATTTTTCCGACCGAAAAATTGAGAACATGCTCTCAATCTTTTGCTGGCTGGAATTCGGCCAGCAAAAGTCCGATGGAGCATACACACGGTTGCATTTTCCGACCAAGAGCTCTCATCGGTCTTTAGCTGGCCAAATTTCCGATCGTGTGTACGCAGCATAAGAGGTCTTTATATGAAAAGTGGGAGAGTGACAGTGCTCTGCGCCCCAAGGACAACCTTAAACAAGCCAATTAGAACCTCAGGCTCTAATCACATGCTTGTAAAAAAATGGCGCCCCACACAGTGCACACACATAGAACGATTGATTTTTTTAATAACTGATAATATGTCTAACATTTTTTCACTTTAATATGTTAAAAAATGTTAGTCATATTATCAGTTATTTAAAAATAAATTGTTCTATGATTAGCTTTCTTATTTGTAAACTAACTTTGGGAACTTTGGGGGGGGTGGCACCCCTGCGCCCCTTATGGACCGGCTGCCATGGCAGTTTGCCTATGTCTGTCAGCGTGGAAGACATTGATCCTGTGTTCCTGATAAGCATAAGGGATAAGGTTGTTCAGACCAAATATATTTTTCACTCATATTATACTCCCTGTCTTTTCTTCCGTTTATGTAAATTGTCCTCTGCTGTTTGCTCTAAGTGCTCCTCGGTGGTTGGCACGTTTTATCACATGGTCTGGGCATGTCCACCTATTTGGGCCTTTTGGTCTGAAGTTACCGCATTCCTTAACTCACTTACTCAGCTGCCTAATATCTGTAATCACCTACGTTGCTTATTTGGTTATATAGATGATGAAAGTCTAATGCCCCATACACACGATGAGATTATCGGACGGATGATCGTCCGTTTTTTATTGCATGCTAATCTCATGTCGAATCTGATGAGTTTACTTAAGTCACGAAAATTCCCGCACGACAGAAAAAAAATTCGGAAGTGATGTCATGTGTTGTAATGCATTTGTATTGCATTTTCGAACGATGACTGTACTGATTAAACGAAAATTGTACGATCTGGCATCGTTCGAAAAAAATTTCCGTGCATGTCCGATAGAATAATATCGGATGAACTGTCCTGATCGGCTCTCGAAAGCTCTGTACTAACAATCCGATTATCGTACGATCGGTTCGAATGCGTTATTTTCCGTACGATTTTCGGATCGTGTGTACGGGGCTTTACTTGATACACAGAACTTTTTCTATGTTTAGATTTGTTTTATGCCAAAAAATCCATAGCTATGCATTGTAAATCACAGGCACCTCCTTCATTGAACTCTTGGCTTGCTCTGGTCAATCAAGCCATCTCATTATACAAACTGACCTATGAGGCTAGGGGTTGCTCTAAAAAATTTCACAAAGTCTGGACTCTATGGGTAGAATCCACTACCACTATTCCACCTGTTACTTAAAGAGGAAGTAAAGTCTTATTTTTCAATTGTACCTACAGGTAAGCCTATAATAAGGATTAGCTGTAGGTACTGTGAATATCTCGTAAACTTGCACAGTTTAGGAGATATTCAGAGTGCAAGTAGCCGATGAAGTCATCAGCGTATGCGTTCTGAAGGTCCGGCTCACAATGCCGGACCTTCAGAGCCCATGCCATAAACGGTGGCTCCTGCACGAATGCGTGGGAGTGACGTCATTGCTGCTCCGGCCACTCACAGCGATGGAGCCTGCAAACCCAGAAGAAATGTGGGGGAAGATGTCAGCTGTCTCAGTGGTGCCACTGGAGGGCTTAGTTCTAAGGTAAGTATTTCATAATGAGCTAGTATGCAACACATACTAGCTCATTATGCCTTGTGTCTTAAAGGTTTGTTTGTTTTTCTTTCTCTGGGTTTACAACCTCTTTAAAGGAGAAGTCCAGCCTGAGCTTTTTTGGCTGGGCTTCTCCTATGGATCACAGGAGTGCAATTATTTTTGCACTCCTGTGACCCGTTTTTAGCGGAGAGCGGTCTGAAGTCCGCTCTTCGCTGACATCACTGCCATCAGTCAAGACACTGCGTCATCCCAACTTCCCAAGTTTGGATCTGCAAGCTGCCTTGACTGAGACGGCCGCTCCCCGCCCCTCCACAGCTCATCGCTCCAATGAGCAAGGAGAAGCAGACCAGGAGCGATGCTGACTGACAGTCAGCATTGCTCTGCTCTGGGAGGAGTGAGAACAGAGCCATCAGCGGTGTTCGGTGGCTTGGTTCTCAGTGCAGAGACACCAGGGGACAGCTGCAGCATCAGTCTGATGATCCATCCACCGAGGTAAGTATGATTATCAAAAAACAAGCAAACCCATACTTCTCTTTTAAGGTGTACATTTGGACCAGGGTAATTTTGGTATATAAAGACTGTTGATATTGTACGTATAGACTGTAGCCTGGGAATGTTTCTGTATCTGTTATTTTTCATTAATTTCTTTTACTCATTGGAATACAAATAAACTAAGTTTACATGTACCTGTACTTTGCAATTGGTATCCTGATATATGCTGATTGTACATTGAATGGACGTTTACTTTTTATGTCATACACTGTTGGTAAAAGAGCACTGTTTGCTCTTATTTGCATATTTTTCTTCCAAAACTAATAAAGCTACCTTAAAAAAATGTATTGTCACTGAGAGTTAATGGGGTACTGGTCTGATGGTGTCTGGTACAGACTCAGCTGTACTGGCTCAGAAATGCTGCACAACAAAAGTGAGAAAAGAGTAATGCAGAGTATTGAAGAACTTATCTGTAGTGTACAGAGTGTAATTAGCAACTTATGTGTGTAGTTAGAGTGCTGCTTTAATGCCAACTTTGAGTTAAACAGCAGCCTCAGCGCACCTTTGGGGACACTGGCGAGCACTCTCTCGGGGTCCCCACATGTGCGCAATGGGCTCTGCTCAGAAGCAAATTTGGCTTGTGACCCTGCTCTGGTTTCTACTGGTCTGGGTGAAGTTCTGGTGCTCTCATTATTGTACTTCTGCCTTCCTGACACCAAAGCTCCCAAGTTTAAATAAAAAAATCCAGCTTCCCAGCACATTCGCTATTCCATTGCCCTAGCAGTACCTGTCTCAACTTCCATGGGTGCTCGGGCAGGAATTGTGCAAGAGGCCACCCTCATCATCTCAAGCTCCTCATACAGGTATGAAACACCAATCTTCCAATGGGGACAACTATCTGTGTGTTGAGCCTTCGGGACAGAAAGTGAAGGGAAATCTCCCCAATGCAAAATTTTTCGATCATATTAATGGATCCCTCCAATTTTATCAGTCCAGTACATTTTTTGTTCAAATCTACTAAGCCCGGGGGTAGGGGGGGGCTCTTTGAACCTAGCTTTTTGCATTCTGTTTTTGGTGCTTTCCTCTTTACACCTCTAGCTTGACAGGGGTTCTAGTCAATCACTTCTCTACTTAAAAAAAAGATCCATAAATACAATATAAACCTCAGTGATGAATTTCAAGTTGTGTTGTTTCCCTGCCACCTTCTACAGGGAACACAAGAGTTTCTTCCTATGATATCTGAATAGTTTATTTTTGTACAGAAGACGCAGTTGGCTATTCAGAAATACATTTAAGCTAAGTGCACAACTATTAAAGCACTTAGTGACCATTAAAATATAAAAACATGAATGGCCAGCATTCCCATGTGCTTTATTGTACCGCCACAGCACAAAGAGCGGGCACTTGGAGGAATTAAGCGAGCCAATACAAATAGAAAAGGATGAAATGGATTAAAGTGAATGCTCTGAGTAACAATACATATGTACTTTTCCAAGGCTACGATGGCCCAGATGTAATACATTTCATTATGTGTGTAAGAGTCAGCATCAGAATGTAAAATATATCAATCAATAAATGTTAGATGATATTGTTTTTTTTTTAAGAAAGCTGGAAAATAATCAATCTGAGCAGTGATTTTTGTAACAGTATTATTGTTGTTAACTGTATAGGAGAAAATAAAATGTGTCAAATAAAATTGCATCCTTGGTTTCCTATTTTTTGTGCTCTTTTATAATTATTATGTCTAATTTCACCATATGGCACTGCTCCTATCTGTGATACTATGTTGCTGTGTGAAATGGCTTTGTTTGCCAACAAAGCCATGGATCATCATTCCAGTGTTGACATTGCGAGAAAGCCGGTGTTGACATTATTGACATTGTGGGGAAAAAAAATCAATATAAGGGCTCTTTCACACTGGAGGACTCCGCCAGCAGATCCACCTTCTCAGCGGGGGGATCTTTCTGCTGATTCCCACTGATGCAGAGAAAACACAGACACAGCCCGCTCTCCTCTATGGACACATGTCTGTTTAGATCAGACTGTCATCCGCCAAAAGTGGATCCCCCATCTGTCTGTTTTTGGTGGATAGGGGCGGGTGTCAACGGACACATCTGTCGCTCCATAATGGATGGTCCTGATCGGTCCGAAGTAGTGATTTTTGGAACAGTATTATTAACTGTATAGGTGTAAATAAAATACATTAACTAAAATTTTGTCCTTGGTTTCCTATTGCTGGTGCTCTTTTATTATTATAATAAAGGGCTAATTTCTCTATGCTGCTCCTCTCCTATCTGTGAAACTACGTCGCTGTGTGGCATGTCTTTGTTTACCAACAAAGCCTTGGATCATTATTGCAGTGCTGACATTGCGATAGCATTAATTTAAAAAAGGAAGAGCTATGGTTTACCTTATGGCTTGATTCACACCTATGCATTTTTAGTGCTTTTTGCATTTTGCAGATTTGCACTACAGAACGAGTTCCATAGGAAACCATGTTAAATGGACTGTAGTGCAAATCTGCAAAATGCTTAGGGTTAGTTTTATTACAAGATTTAATGCAGTAATTCTCAACCAGGGTGCCCAGATACCCTTGGGTGCCATTTGGGATCCTTGGAGTGCCATCAGCATGGTACACTGTTTGCTCTGGATCAGAGATAGAAACATAGAAAAGTGACGCTTAAACCTAGAGCTCCCGCTACCTCACGACAATTTAACTGATTATCGGAGGCTCTCTGGTGTCTTACAGCTACTACCACATGGGGACTGCCTCCCGGACCTCCTCCGCTTCTCGTTCCCGCTCCCCTCGGGGAAATTCCGGGAATCTGAACGGTAATATTCCCAAGATGTTCAGGGCCAACAGGAGCAACATGACGGCCGCTCACCTCAGGAGCCCTCAGGCGCCGACTCCCGCCTCGAATGACATACAGCTTCTAACAACTCCTGCACTGTCGGCTCATACAGAACCCCCGGAACTTAACACACCGAACCCGCAGCCACAACTGAGTATCCACGACCTACGGACCATAGCCGCGGATATTAAAGATACTTTATCAGCGGCCATCTCAGAACTACGTCTGGACCTCCGCGCTGTACATGACAAAGTAATGGCAGTGGAAGATAAAGTGCAGCGCCAGGAGGTACAGCTACGGAAGACTACCCATTATGTAGACTCCCACACCCTCCAGCTCAGAGACATGGCATGGCACCTGGAAGACCTCGACAACAGGGGCAGACGCCATAATCTAAGAGTCAGAGGTCTTCCAGAGGCTATTGAAGGCGAGCAGATTCTACCCTCGGTCACAGGTCTTTTCAATGATCTGCTTCGTAGACCTGCTTAAACCCCCATTGAAATGGAGAGGATCCATAGGGCTCTGCGACCGCGAGGTAGAGATACTGACCCCCCCCCGGGATATTGTATGCTGCATCTCTGATTTCAAGATCAAAGAAGAAATTCTTAAACAAGCCAGAGGACGACCTCAAATAACGTACACGGGCCACACAGTCCAAATTTACCAAGACCTGTCGAGCATCACTCTGCAACATCGCAGAGCCCTGCGCCCACTGCTTGATGTCCTCCGAGCCCAGGGAATTATCTACAAGTGGAAGTTCCCATTCTGTTTATCCGCCACATCCCAGGGACGTACAGCACTTCTGAAAGTGCCTGAGGACTTACCGCGCTTCTGCCACACAATGAACATTCCGGTAGTTGAAGTACCAGACTGGTTCTCGGAGTTCCGCCGTTCAGCGGTACAGAGGGAACTGCCTCCGTCCGAACCCATGGACGCCCAAGACCTGGATGCATACCGAAACAGTCTGCCATCCACCCCAGATGACCGTACCTCTCGAAGGATGTCACACCGCCGCCGCAGTCCTGTGGATTCACCCTCTTCCAGGAGATCTAGGAGAGACCACTGAAATTGCCGTAACAATTCACTCCGAGCTTCTAACCACTGCATGTGTCCCTCTCAATGTCTCCTTCGTCTTGCCAAAATTACCAACTTGCACTATTCCCCCCAGATCGGATCTTTCCTCTAATCGGATTCCAACCGTATACTTCATCCCCGTATGCCTGACTTCATGACACCATGTTCCTCCACTGAAATCTCCACCGTGCGATGTTCTACAGACTGCACGAGACTACCCGGAATCTACTGGCGCCTGTCTTCATAACTATAATTGTGAATCGAGGATTGTTCCCTCATAACGGCGTTAAGAATGCATCTATCGTACCAGATTAATTCACTTTATTTATATGTATGCCGTTAATCACTTTCCGCTGGTCAGCAGAGCTTAAACATCACAGGAATGCTTTCGGTGACAGGCTTTACTTCTGGGACTCTTGCGGATCCCTATCGGGCTGTCGGTTTTTACCTGATTCGATCTCATTCTACATTGCACTACAAGCCCCATAATGCTTTGCGGCCAACTTCCACTCTCTTCCAAGATGCCCGCGCAACGCTTAAGATGACGCACATCCGCACTCCCAGCTAGTAAGGCCGCTGACGGCTTCCGAACCCCTCTACGCTACTCTCTCTCTGCTACTTATCGAAGACAACACCATGGCGATCAGCACTTGTAAGGGCGGCTCTCTATCCCGGATCACCAATACCGAACACGGTCTGGCTCGTACACGCTCCTCATCATCGAGACAGAGCACCTCCTACATGGATGCCACACTTCACTCTGGCAACAGGCTGCTATAGCTCTGATAGACGAGGTACATTGCACCCAGACTACTAAATGGCTCAAAGATATGAAGGCACCTACACACACGGCTCGACACCCCTGCAGTGTATTCATGTAACTTTTTTTTTTTTGTGTTCTCCCTCTAAGGCTCGACACACATGTAATGGTCTGTTCTTATCTTACCTTTATCTCACAGATATGGTAACAGTTTTGTGCTCCCTAGGAGCCAGTTTAGTTGCATAATGTTCACTACTGTCAAGAATACTGCTCACATTGGTTTAATTGAGTAACCACTCTACAGCTACAGGCATTGCACGTGGAATTTCTTTATTCCCTCCTTACTTCATCTAAGGGCTTGTGACTTGACCTCGTAGAGCTATAGCGACAATTCGTATGTACATACTTTCACCATGTTACGGCAATCTTCCAGATACGGTCCTTTTTGTACTGCCCTGCACTTCACAGTGTTTATTCTTCTGGCATTCTATACATCTCACATTTACCAAATACCCTCATCGATATATATGACACCTCCTACTATTAACTTGTCGTCTAAGTCGTGTCGTGGCGGGTTATTTCCATTTAGATTTTATTGTCTTATCCTCCCTGCATAGCTGGAGTCAACCCCCACACAGTAGCGGCTACGAATACTGCCGCTCCACATAGAGGGGTGGCATTGTTCCCGCTCTGTAAATATACCGACTCTTTGATTTAAGACAGTTTGGGCATTGTACCCAACTGCCTTTTCGGTTATTTAGTGGTCCACACCACATCAGACACTGATCCATCCTCCACGCTCAGTCTCTGAAATCTCTCAAACCAATACACCTCCTTTCATACACATTCAATCATCTTAACCTGACCTTATGGCTACACCAAACTCCTCACAAGGAGAACCACATCCTTTCACAAACATCAAAATAAGCTCAATAAATGCACGCGGCCTGAACACGCCTGAAAAGCGCTCTTTGTTACTCTCCTCGCTCCTTAAATCCAACACACACATCGCTCTGATTTAAGAAACCCACTTCAGGGCTGATAGTATACCCAAACTCCACGATAAGTACTTTCCCACTGTCCACCATGCTCCCAACGTGGAAGCCAAGTCCAAAGGGGTATCTATACTCATATCTCGTAACTGTCCACTTCAAGTCACGGAAATCAAGAAAGATACCCATGGTAGATTCATTTTTTTAAAAGGGAAAATTCTTGATAGGACTATTACCATCGCCAATATTTACGCACCTAATACCCAGCAAGTCACGTTTTTCCGTAACTCCCTGCATCAACTCACAGCTTTTTACTCCGGTACCCTTATTGTGGGCGGTGATTTCAACGTGGCACTCAACCCGACCCTAGATACCTCTAACGGCCATTCCACACTAACCTATAGAGCCCTTCGTGCGATTAAATTGCAATTTCACGAGTTACTATTGCACGACTCCTGGCGTACCATGCATCCTACCTGCAAAGACTTCACTTTCTTCTCTCCACCTCACAGCCGGTACTCTAGGCTCGATTACCTATTCATATCCCAAAACGACTTGTCCACTTTATCCAAAACCACCATAGACCCAATGTTCCTATTAGATCATAACCCAATCTCCATGACAATATCCCTTCCTTCCACGAGACCCAGATCTCCCATCTGGCGTCTGGACAACTCGCTCCTCACAGACCCTGAGACGATAAAAACAATATCCAACCGCCTTTCCCAATATTTTGTAGAAAATAACGTCAGTGATACCTCGCCTATGTCAATATGGGCCGCTCACAAATGTGTGATCAGAGGGACTTTTATTTCCCTGGCTGCACAACGTAACAAACTTAGAAAAGCACGCATTTCCCTCTTGACCACGAAAATTCGTGACCTTGAGCAAAAGCACAAGGCTTCCCTTGCAACTGACGCCCTAGCAGATTTAACTCATGCCAGAGAAGAACTTTTGGAGGAACTACACGTTCGCTTGAGGCGAAATTACGCTATGTCCCAAAAGCTGTTTTATGAATTTGGCAACAAATCCGGCAAACTATTGGCCAAAGCTCTCCAAAGTAAAAAAGCAGCCCACACTATACACGCGATCAAATCGACGACGGGTGACACCATATCGACGACAGAAGACATTTCCAACCATTTTGTACAATATTTTACCAAACTATACAACCTTCAGACTCCCTCCACACCTACTAATCAGCCCGACCGCATCACTGCCATTCACACCTTCTTACGTCAATACTCTCCCACAACAATCACTACAGAAGATGCAGCTGCCCTTAACTCCCCTATCTCTGTGGAAGAAATCAGTCTTGCCCTGAAACAGTTAAACACAGAAAAGCCCTGGCCCAGATGGCCTAACGGCCAGTTATTACAAATCCTTCTCTGAAACACTGCTACCCCATCTAGTTAAAGCCTTCACCGACTTCTCTCCTACAGACATAGCCCACAGAGACATTTTGGAAGCTCATATCACGCTTATACCAAAACCGGACAAAGATCCCTTGTTGGTTACAAATTACCGCCCCATTTCACTCCTAAATGTCGACCTGAAATTGTATGCCAAAGTTCTGGCCAATCGCATCTTACCCCTTCTCCCAGGGCTCATTGATCTGGACCAAGTTGGTTTTGTTCCTGGCAGAGAAGCCAGGGATAATACCATAAAAGCATTGAACATACATCACTGGCTTACCTCGACATCCACTCCGGGCTTTTTCCTATCCTTGGACGTGGAGAAGGCGTTCGACAGGGTGGCATGGGATTACATGGAAGCAGTACTCCAAGCAGTAGGCTTACCACAACTCTTCATCCAAATGATAATGTTACTGTACTCTTCCCCATCAGCTAAAATTAGAATAAACGGCCGCCTGTCGGACGCCTTCTCCATCTTCAACGGCACCCGCCAAGGATGCCCCTTGTCCCCAATTATCTTCCTGCTCACCTTGGAACCCTTATTGCGCAGACTCCTAGAAAATCCTGACATCAAAGGCCTTAGGATCCAAAACAAAACGTACAAAGTAGCCGCTTATGCGGATGACATCCTACTTTTTCTTTCTGATCCAATTATCACCATCCCCAACCTACTCAAGGACTTCTCTTCCTTTAAAATTCTTTCCAACCTACAAATAAATTTTTCTAAATCAAAAGCCCTGAATGTTTCTTTACCAATCACTTTAATATCGCAGTGTAAACTCAACTTCCCCTTTGGGTGGGAACCTCAAGCCATTTCTTACTTGGGAATTAAACTTCCATCTAAACTAACAGACCTATACAAGCTAAATTTCCAGACCGTTCTCCAGACCATACAGGGTGACCTCCAAAAGTGGCATTTGGGATCCTTTTCATGGTTTGGACGAACGGCGATTCTGAAAATGAACGTGCTTCCCAGGATTCTATATCTGCTCCAAGCTATACCTATCAAATTGCCTCAATCTTTTTTCGCAACCTATCAACGCATCAGTAGAACCTTCATATGGAAGGCCATGACACCCAGGATCAGCTGGACTCACATGACTATACCTAAACCCCTAGGGGGATTGAGCTTACCCGATATCCATAAATATTACCTGGCCTGCCACTTGACCAGGATAGTAGACTGGCATACCCACAAAATGAATAAGGATTGGATACAATTAGAACAAACTTTTTCTCCAATCCCATTGGCTCACCTACCATGGATCCACAGATCCAGGGCTCCCAAACCCCTAAATACTCACCCACTGATTGACACAACACTACTTTGCTTCCATACTTCTTGCATACATATGAAACTCTCGCCAACATACGGCCCTATGACCCCACTGACTGACAACCCCGAATTCCCCGCCGGTCTAACACCTAAAAACCTCTTGACAATTCCCCCGGACACGAGCCCAAGGGCCCGCGACTTCTTCCAGAATGGCGATCTTCTATCCCATCAAGCTATGACATCCTCTATGCCGGAATATCACATCCCATTCTTTAAGTTTCTACAACTTAGACACTTTTTCCAAAACGCACCACGCTCTACACAGTGGAACAGGGATTGCACATCTTTCGAAACGCTTTGCAACAGCAAAGAACCCCAAAGACATGTAATCTCTCAAACATACAAGCTTCTCTTCTCTACACATGTCATAAAAACTGATCACCTAGTCAGAAGTTGGGAATCTGACCTGAATATAGATCTGTCTTCTGCTGAATGGGAACGCATATACCATCATACACATAAGGGCTCCACCAATGTCTCCGTCCAAGAGAGTAGATACAAGCTCATGTCCAAATGGTACAGGACCCCTGTCAGGCTTCACAAATTCCAACCGAACGTCCCACCCCTTTGTTGGAGATGTAACTCCGCAATGGGCACCCTGTTGCACATCTGGTGGGATTGTCCGCTCATTCGCTCGTATTGGGTAGAAGTCCACCGATTGATCTCACAGATCACGACTTACACCCCAGATTTTACTCCTGCCCAATTTCTCCTACACCACACTTCCATTCCCCAAAGGTCTTATAAGCAATCTCTTACCTTACACCTCATCAATGCTGCAACCCAATGCATACCCGCGCATTGGCGATCTACAACACCTCCCACAATAGCTGAATGGATACAGCGGGCAGACAAAATATCAAACATGGAAAACCTCATCCACCAAGCCAAAGATGATCCATCTAAATATGGGAATGCTTGGGCTTGTTGGATACATTTCAGAGACACCACAGCGTCTACCAACCAAACACTCTCTCCACGCATACACAATTGAACGCCAAATGGTCATATCTTCTTGTATCCCACCTCTCATGAAGGTCACTTCCTATCGGGATATCAATCACATAAACTTACGGGTCTCTGCTCTCACACAGCTCCTCTGTGTGCTCTCAATGTTCCCTAAAGTCCCCCCACCGCTCACAGCTAGCTCCCTTTTGGGGTGAGTGGAGGGGAAGACCACTAAACTCTAGACAAAGGATACTGACCCATGTCCTACAACTCAAAGGTAACTCACTTTCTATGTCTTCATGTTCTCCAACGTGTCCAAAACCATACCTTTATATTATATTGAGTATATTATGAGACTATCTGTCTATGCTTCTTCATTATCAGATCTAAAACACACACCTGAACTTGTTTAGACTGATCGTTGCTCTGTAATACACAATGATATTTTCTGTTATAACGTTATGCATGTTTATATGATATCTGTTGTTTCAGTTGCTTATATTGTTTACCTGTAAAACTTTAATAAACTTTCTCTTGAAAAAAAAAATAACCTTATTCCCCCCTTCATGCATTTAAAGGTTTCAATCATGTCTACTCTTTCCCTTCTTTGCTCCAGACTGTACATATTACGTTTCTAAAGTCTCTCTCCATATGTTTTATCCCCCAAACCTTTTGCCATTTTTGTTACCCGTCTCTGGACTCATTCTGTCTTATCAATATCTTTTTGTAGATGAGGTCTCCAGAACTGGACACAGTATTCTAAATGAGGTCCCACTAAAGATCTATATGAGAACCTCCTTCCTCCTGCTGGTGAGGCCTCTAGTGATATAAAAATCTATATAGAGGAATCAGGACCTCCTTCCTCCTGCTGGTGATCCCTCTAGTGAGATAAAGATATATATAGAGGAATCAGGACCTCCTTCCAGGGGCATACCTAGTGCATTTGGCACCCGGGGCGGATCCTATATCTGGCACCCCCACCTTAAAACGTAAAAACACCCCACTGTGCTCCCTGCATACCTCTGCATCCTTAAATATCTCTTTGTCACTACTGTGTACATTACACACACCCCTGCACCTCTGTACATTACACACACCCCCTGCACCTCTGGATCCCTTTACATTACACAGCACCCTGCACCTCTGGACCCCTTTACATTACACAGCAGCACCCTGGACCCCTTTACATTACACAGCCCCTGCACCTCTGGACCCCTTTACATTACACAGCACCCCCCCTTTACATTACACAGCACCTCTGGACCCCTTTACATTACACAGCACCCTGCACCTCTGGACCCCTTTACATTACACAGCACCCTGCATCTCTGGACCCCTTTACATTACACAGCACCCTGCACCTCTAGACCCCTTTACATTACACAGCACCCTGCACCTCTGGACCCCTTTACATTACACAGCACCCTGCACCTCTAGACCCCTTTACATTACACAGCACCCTGCGCCTCTAGACCCCTTTACATTACACAGCACCCTGTGCCTCTGGACCCCTTTACATTACACAGCACCCTGCACCCCTTTACATTACACAGCACCCTGCACCTCTGGACACCTTTACATTACAAAGCACCTCTGGACCCCTTTACATTACACAGCACCCTGCACCTCTAGACCCCTTTACATTACACAGCACCCTGCACCTCTAGACCCCTTTACATTACACAGCACCCTGCACCTCTAGACCCCTTTACATTACACAGCACCCTGCACCTCTAGACCCCTTTACATTACACAGCACCCTGCACCTCTAGACCCCTTTACATTACACAGCACCCTGCACCTCCAGACCCCTTTACATTACACAGCACCCTGCATCTCTGGACACCTGTATGTTACACAGACACCCCCCCAACAGCTCTGGACCCCCTGCATGTTACACAGACCCGCCTACAATACAGACCCCCCCTACAATACAGACCCCCCCTGCACAACCCCCCTACAGTGCAGACCCCCCCTTCAGTACAGACCCCCCTACAGTGGAGACCCCCCCTACAATGCAGAGCCCCCCCTACAGTACAGACCCCCCCTTTAGTACAGACCCCCTACAATGCAGATACCCCCTACTACAATGCAGACCCCCCCCTTCAGTACAGAGTGACCCCCCCCCCTTCAGTACAAACCCCCCCTTTAGTACAGACCCCCCCTACAATGCAGACCCCCTACTACAATGCAGACCCCCCCTTCAGTACAGAGTGACCCCCCCCCTTCAGTACAAACCCCCCCTTTAGTACAGACCCCCCCTACAATGCAGACCCCCCCTTCAGTACAGAGTAACCCCCCCCCCCTCAGTACAGACCCCCCCTACGACCCATAATGTACCTACCTCAGGTCAGGAGTGTCAGCGCGGGACACACAGCACTACAAGGAGGAGGGGGAGGTGGAGCCGGCGGCTTCACTCTGCTCAGCTGTGTCATGACACAGCCGAGACAGATCAGAGCCACGGAGAGCCGCGGAACGCGCCGAACACCCTCCCCCTCCCCCTCCTCTCACCTCACCTGCCGCTGCCTGTCACTCACCACGCCGCTGCGCCGCTGATATGTTATATCAGCGCTCGGCGGCTGCGCGCTGTCCCCGCTTACATCGTGGAGGGGGGCGCCGGCCTGACACCCCCCCAGTGTGTGGCACCCGGTGCGGCCCACCCCACCCCGCACCCCCCTAAGTACGCCACTGCCTCCTTCCTCCTGCTGGTGACCCATCTAGTAATATAAAGATCTATATAGAGGAATCAGGACCTCCTTCCTTCTGCTGGTGATCCCTCTAGTGAGATAAAGATCTATATAGAGGAATCAGGACCTCCTTCCTCCTGCTGGTGATCTTTCTAGTGATGCATCCTAGTATTCTATTTGCTATTCCCACTGCCTGGTCACACTGTTTGCTCATTTTGCAATCATCTGAAAAAAGTACCCCAAATCTTTTTCTTTTGTAGTGCTGGCTAACAGGGTACCCCCAATGTTGTACTCTCTAAGGGGAGTCTTTTTTTTCTTAAGTACATTATTTTACATTTAAAAATATTCAACTGAAGTTTCCCTTGCTTTGACCAATCTTCCAGCAATGCCAAATTATGTTCCATTGTACAGACACCTCCAGGGATATCAACTCTATTAAACATCTTTGTATCATTGGCAAAAAGACATACCATGTCCAACAAACCTTTAGTTATATCACTTACATATACTGTATATACTCGAGTATAAGCCGAGTTTTTCAGCCCCTTTTTTCTTGTGCTGAAAGTGCCCCCCTCGGCTTATACTCGAGTCAAGCACTTTTCTGCAGCAGAAAATGAAATTTTCCGACCCGACTTTGGGGCCCCGTATCTCGGGGGCCACTTGGTGCTAGGAACCCCAAACTTGGTATGCCAACCCAGTGGACTTAGCACTACAACATATCCAGATGGGGTTCCTAGCACCCAGTGACCCCGGGATACAGGGCCCCAAAGTCCGTCAACTGTGTCCATATGCAGCAATGTCATTTCGGGACGCTTTGGGTCCAGAGGCTGCAGCTGCAGCTAGGGGGCATCTAGGAACCCTTAACTACCAAGTTTGAAGTTTGGGAGACCTATGGCTGCAAATGGGCACAGTGAGGCATGCAAATGGGCAAAGTGAGGCTGCTAATGGGCATTGTTGACCCTCTTTTCCACTTACAGTAGCTGCGCATTTCTCACCCTAGGCTTATACTCGAGTCAATAAGTTTTCCCAGTTGTTTGTGGTAAAATTAGGTGCCTCGGCTTATATTCGGGTCGGCTTATACTCGAGTATATACGGTAGATTAAATAGAACAGGACCCAGTACAGAGCCTTCTGGAAAACCACTAGTGACTGGTCTCTGTTCTGAGTGAACCCCATTTACAACAACAAATGGATGGATGAGAGAATTCAGTGATGTGGGAGACTCTGTGGTGATGAGGGACTTTGATCTGATGGGAAGACTCTGTGATGGCGGGACTTTCATAGGGGTACTCTGATGTGATGGGAGGCTCTCAAGTATAGGTGGGACTGAAGGAGGTGCTCTGTGGTAATGGGGGCCTCTGATATACAGGGGGAACTTTGATGTGATGGGGGCCTCTGACATGAAGAGGGACTCTTATGTGAAGGGATGACTTTGATGTGCCGGGGGAGCTTCTAATGTGAAGTTAATTTCATCAAGGTGGTTGTGTGCCTCTTGCCAGGCTCAGGTTTCCCAAGGATAAGTACCATTTACGTGTTTTATGTTTTAGACTGGGGTACCTTGAAATTTCTCTTTTTTACTTTCAGAGGGTGCTGTGAAAAAATGTTAGAGTTAGCCCTGAAGTTACCAGTAGGGATAGGGTTACCGTAGGTTTAAGATTAGCTGCTGAATGTCAATAAATGGGCCAGGTATGCTGGCTAACATCATTGACCACATATACTGATGACCACATGTAGTCAGTGACATCACCCTTGGCTGTTTTTGTTTGCAAACAGAAGCTGTCAGGGAGGGAACTGCCATTTATCAGTAATGCTACGTACAGACGATCAGAATTTCCGACAACCAAACCGTGGATTTATTTCTGACGAATGTTGGCTGAAACTTGTCTTGCATACACACGGTCGCACAAATGTTTTTCGAAAATTCTGATCAGCAAGAACGAGCTGACATACAACACATACGACAAATACCACCAAAAGAAAGCTCTGTTTGTGGGAAAAAAAGGACGCCAATTTTTGTTTTGGAGCCACGTAGCACGACCGCGCAATTGTCAGTTAAAGCGACGCAGTGCCAAATCGCAAAAAGGGGCCTGGTCCTTTGGCTGCCAATTGGTCCGGGGCTGAAGTGGTTAAATGAATTTTGTATTTTTAATATTGTCCTTTAAGTCGCATTACAAGGCCTTCTCTCTGCTGAAAGCCATTTTAAAAAAAAATATTTGTACTGGTACATGTCCCCCCATGTCAGTGCCCAGCTACCCATACCTCTTCTGTAACAAAATCATGCAAACTGGCCGTGAAAAAAGCTAGGGAAAAAAAAAAAAATTTGTCTCATGTAGAAAGTGGGTGCTATGATCAGCATTTATGAAACCCAGGCCAGTTCGCTCATCACTACTAAAGAGGTCAGCAAGGGTTTGTTTCTAAACCTAATTCAATGCCGGTTAAAGAGGTTGTAAACCTCAAAAAAAAAAAAAAAACAAGCCCTGCAAGACAAAGGCATAATGAGCTAGTATGCATCACATACTAGCTCATTATGAAATACTTACCTTAGAACAATGCCCTGGATCAGTGTCAGGCCTCTGAGTACAGCGCAGACATCTTCCACCGGAGTTACTTCTGGGTTTGCGGCTCTGGCGCTATGATTGGCCAGAGCCAATGCGTGCAGGAGCCACCGATCATGGCACAACTCCTGAAGAAACGGCACTGGCGTCGGCAGCAGCGCTTATACTGAATATCTTCTAAACTGTACAAGTTTAGGAGATATTCAAGGTACCTACAGGTAAGTTTTGTTATAGGCTTACCTGTAGGTAAAAGTGATGTAACAGGGTTTACAACCACTTTAAAAAGATCATATTTAAAATATTTGAATGCCCAAAGCCTGGCCACAGATTTACTGTAAGAAAATAGATCTGCATATTTTTTTTAACCCCTTACAGCTGACTATGCACATATATGCATGGGTCTTCTTCTGGGAGGCCGCATTAATATGGAAACCTGTGTTTGTGTTGGGAGCGTGCTTCACACAGCACACACTCCCAGCACAGGCACTGGGCTCTCGCTGATAGCTTTGAGTCCCGTATTAACGATTGGGAACCAAAAATCCCAGTTCCCAATCACCTGATCGCTGTAATAGCCTCTGATTGATCAATCACTGTAAATCTGCCCCTGTGAATACTTTCTCTTCTGAATGGAGAGTAAAGCCTGGTACACACTACCTGACAGCTCAGGTTGGACCCACGATACTAACAATCCAATGTTAGTACAGTGATCTCCTCTGCAGAGCTATTGTGTTCTGACAGTGGGCCAGCCCATCCTGCCAGAATACTCCTGTCAGCGCTCTCAGTCTTTGACTGAGAGCACCGATTGGACCCGGTCTGCAGAACTCTTCCGTTTGGCTGGCTTCTGTCGGACCAGCTACTGTACACATGGGCCAAACGTCGGCCGATTTCTATTGAACTTGGCAGTTGCCAACTGCCATTTGGCCCATGTGTTCTAGGCTTTAGATACATTGTTCAAAAGATTATAGGATACTGCAGCCCTCAAAAATTACACTCGCACACTCGCATTTTGCGAGTGATTTTTGAGGGCTGGCGAGGAGAAGAGAGGAGAGCCGCCACTGGGAGATCCCAACAGGGAACATCACAGCTTTCGTTTCATAAGCTGTGTGTTCCCCCGCCGCGCGCCGTCACATAAGCCCCTCCCCTTGTCCGGGGAACTTTGATACATGTCACCCGGGTGATCTGTCTATCAAAGTCCACAGGTAGGCAGCACATGGGGGACACAGGCTGCACATGGGGGGGGGCACAGGCTGCACATGAGGGGGGGACACAGGCTGTACATGAGGGGGGGACACAGGCTGCACATGGGGGGGGGGGGGGACACGGGCTGCACAAGGGGGACGGGACACAGGCTGCACATGGGGGGGACACAGACTGCACATGGGGGGGACACAGGCTGCACATGGGGGGCACAGGCTGCACATGAGGGGGGGACACAGGCTGCATATGGGGGGGGACACAGGCTGCACATGGGGGGGACACAGGCTGCACATGGGGGGGACACAGGTTGCACATGGGGGGGACACAGGTTGCACATGGGGGGGACACAGGCTGCACATGGGGGGGGCACAGGCTGCAAATGGGGGTGGACACAGGCTGCACATGGGGGGGGGACACAGGCTGCACATGGGGGAGACACAGGCTGCACATGGGGGGGGACACAGGCTGCACATGGGGGGGGACACAGGCTGCACATGGGGGAGACACAGGCTGCACATGGGGGGGGACACAGGCTGCACATGGGGGGGGGGGGGGCACATGCTGCACATAGGGGGGGCACAGGCTGCAAATGGGGGGGGGGCACAGGCTGCAAATGGGGGTGGACACAGGCTGCACATGGGGGGGGACACAGGCTGCACATGGGGGGGACACAGGCTGCACATGGGGGGGACACAGGCTGCACATGGGGGGGGACACAGGCTGCACATGGGGGGGACACAGGCTGCACATGGGGGGGACACAGGCTGCACATGGGGGGGACACAGGCTGCACATGGGGGGGACACAGGCTGCAAATGGGGGGGCACAGGCTGCACATGGGGGGGACACAGGCTGCAAATGGGGGGGTCACAGGCTGCAAATGAGGGGGGACACAGGCTGCAAATGGGGGGGGGGACACAGGCTGCACATGGGGGGAGACACAGGCTGCAAATGGGGGGGGGGACACAGGCTGCAAATGGGGGGGGACACAGGCTGCAAATGGGGGGGGACACAGGCTGCACATGGGGGGGGACACAGGCTGCACATGGGGGGACACAGGCTGCACATGGGGGGGGCACAGGCTGCACATGGGGGGGACACAGGCTGCACATGGGGGGGACACAGGCTGCACATGGGGGGGACACAGGCTGCACATGGGGGGGACACAGGCTGCACATGGGGGGGGACACAGGCTGCACATGGGGGGGGACACAGGCTGCACATGGGGGGGACACAGGCTGCACATGGGGGGGGCACAGGCTGCACATGGGGGGGACACAGGCTGCATTAACATTAAAGTTGTTAATATTTTTATAACTTAATTACATAAAACATTAAAGGTGTCATTTAATGAGATAATTTATGAGGGCGGGTTTAGGGGCGGGGCAGGGTAGGGGTTGGGTGGGGCAACTGGTGGCGAGTAACCCTTGAGGCCTGGCTAGTAGCTCAGGACTTGAGATTTTGAGCCCTGGGATACTGACCATATTTGTATTTTTGTCGCTGATTTTAGAGACAAAACCTTAATAATAAATTTAACCAAAATACTTTATGTCATACCTCCTGAGTTATGTGGAGGCTGATATCATAGCCAAAAGTAGACATTTAAAAAATAGCACGTCATAGCAAGTCTCAGCAAAGACTATCAACCGAATGTCTATCAATACGGTTAAATTATAAAACAAACAAAGTAAAATCCTGATTTGTCATTGAAGACATACTATGTTGCATAGTGAAAATAATTTCATCTATTTAAAGGTTAAAATGCTACTGTGGAAAAAAAGTCTCTATATACCGTATATACTCGAGTATAAGCCGAGATTTTCAGCCCTTTTTTTAGGGCTGAAAGTCCCCTTCTCGGCTTATACTCGAGTCAGTGCGGTCTGCCTACATGAACAGCTTGTCATGTAGACAGATGGCACTGTTCAAAAGCCGCGCCGCCTCCTCCCGCCCATCCGTGATAGGCGGACACTAATTTTCCCAGCAGCGCAGTGTTCCGCCTATCACGGATGTTCTCTCATTCTCATCTCATGGATGAGGATGAGAGAATATCCGTGATAGGCGGAACACTGCACATGACTGCTGGGAAAACCGAGTGTTCCTCCTATCACGGACGAGGAGGAGGAGGAGGCGCGGCTTTCAAACCTGCAATGGCGCCTCGCGCCTCAGCGTGTACGCTGATCGGCAGGACAACCGAGGGACACCGCACACCGGACACCGCACACCGCACACCGGACACCGGACACCGGGCAGCGGCCCCCGAAGGACACCGGGCAGCGGCCCCCGAGGGACACCGGACAGCGGCCCCCGAGGGACACCGGACAGCGGCCCCCGAGGGACACCGGACAGCGGCCCCCGAGGGACACGGGACACCAGATCGATCGGCACAGGTAGGCTGCACTGGGGACATGGGGGGGTTGTATAGGACACAGGGGACATGTAGATGGGCATTTGGTGACACACTTTTCCACTTACAGTAGCTGCTCCATTTCCCCCCCTCGGCTTATACACGGGTCATTAACTTTTCCCATTTTTTTTGTGGTAAATCAGGGGCCTCGGCTTATACTCGGGACGGCCTATACTCGAGTATATACGGTAAGTAGCCAGAAAAAGACTTATTTTTAGGATACATGTCGGTACACTGCTATCGAACAAATAATAAGGAGCACCCATATACAGCAGCATTGGGATGTTTGTGCTATCTTTTTATGGACATTTTTCTGCTACTGCCTATGATTTATCCGCTGATAATAAATAACAACAATGTCCTTTAGGAAAGAAAAAAACGGATTATCATCCCCTGGTAAAAACAGCAATTTATATCAGCCGAGAAACTGAATTGCATGAACTGCCATACATCTACTATCGGGTTTCTCATTACTTAATTGGACTGCCATTTAGCTAACTAACCAGGGAATGCAATCTAGTCTGATAGAAGCCATCTCTGTAATTCATTTATCTCCATCACCCTAGGGACCATATACATGCCATTTTTGCAAGTTAACTATAACCATTTCTTTGGTATATGCATTAATATAACTCATGTTGAGGCATAATGGCATGTAGATGGTAACAGAGGCGCCTCAACCGTAATTGTTGCATGTGTGTGATATATGTTTGTCGGTGTTTGTTATGTGTTCAATGTGTAGACACTAGGGATATCTAAATGTGTATTTAGGGAGTTAACACGGGTCTATGGCATGGTGTGTTTTTTCTATGCCTGGTCTAACCTTTTAAAACACAAATGTTTTGTAATTTAATAAACCAATTTTGAAACTTAACACATATTCTTGATAAATCTTATTTGTCGATGATATCGATAGTAGCCACCTTTTCCTTTTCTCATATCGGAGTGCCGTCTCTCTTTAGACAAAATGTGTGTAAACAATAAATAAAAGAATAAGAAAAAACAGCTAGAGGTTTGATATAGGTCAATGTCAGGGTTAGAGCTAGGGTCAAAGGTCAAGGTCAATATATATTTTAAAAAAAAACAACCTCTGGTTGGTGTCTGATACAGTCCTAGACTGCCACAACCATTATCTGAATACTAGATAAACACAAGACTTAAAAACAAAAATAGTGCTCTGTCTCTTTAATAATATGCGATCTCTTGAAATACGTAAAGTTCTGTTGTGTCATGATACAAAATCACAATAATCCACCAAAGTGTCATGTGCATCAAACAATCCACTTAATAAAATGCATAAAGTTCACCGTTTATATGCTATTAAAATAGAAACTCATGAAAATGTCCATGCAGTTTATGTGTAAAAGTCCATCCACTGCTCCACCGCAAATGCTGTGATGACAAGACACCACCTAGGAGTGAGAGACCACCACCAAAAAAAAGGGGGGGGGGGGGCTGCTTACCAAAAGGCTAACCTCCACATTATCAGAGGTTAAGTCAGCATGATTTATCAAAATCCCCCAGGTGTCAGTTCAGCATCAAGAGGAACACTGCAGGACCGTACCTCAGACACTGTTCTCCACAGCTTCAGCTCCAGGAAACTTCTGTATTGCATGTTAATATGGGATAGCTCAGTCCAAAGGAAACTAATTGTAGGGAAGGGTGATCACTGGTAGTTTCTTTCCCATTGAAGAGCACACAGTGCAAACCCTGCTGGTATCCATCTAAGTTTGCATTGTAGGCTTCCTTGCTTATAGTCCACCAAGGCAGGATCTCCATCCAGGGGTAGGTTGTCCCTGGGAACTACAATCTAGAGGAGGGGTATCGCAAGGCTCTGCACATCATTTTTTTTAATCTATTTTTTGATCTTATGCTTTTAAAGGTAAAGAAGAGATTTGGGGTATTTTTGACCCAGATCTCTCCATGAAGAGGACCTGTCATCCTTATCTCTATTACAAGGGATAAGTAGACAAGGGGAAGTTTTTTGGTGGGATTTAGGGGTGCCAAGCAGAGAAGTTAATTACAATACTCCAGAAGATAAAAGGTAAAACAAAGTTAATTGCATGGAAGAGAGGTTAAAAATATTGGCTATACATATGCACGTAGCATCCGGAATCACGTTATGCAGAGGTGTAAGAGACACGGCGTGAACACTCAGAGTCAGGGAATTGAGCACTCAAGGATGAACTACGATTCCCATAAGACCATTGTAGCGGGGTCGTACCCCTTTTACTGGGAAAGACTACATCCCCCATAATCCCCCAGGCTCCCGGGCTGCTTGTTTCCGCCCGAGAGGCTGCTGGGGGAGATTATAAAAAGGAAGAGCGGAGACCGCCTCTTCCTCTTGGGACACTTCCTCTTCTGAGGCCTGACAGGACTGGCCTGCCTCTGCTGACAGAGCGTGTGACGCGGAGACTACAGCCAGTGGAGACACCTGTGCGGACCGGAGCTGAAGGCCTGAAGCCTGGGCCTTGCAGCAGATGGAGTGAGACTCTTCTACCTCAGAGTCAGCAGCAGCGGAGCGGAGACTCTTCCCTACAGACGATCGGTCGGAGCTGAGGACCGGAGCGCAGGGGCTGTGACTGAAGAGACCAGAGCCGCCATTAGAGGGACCGGAGCGAAGGGACGGTACCCCAGGATTGGTGAGAGAGCCGGAAGGCTCATCCTGCATTGATACACACGTTTTATGCCTACTGAACTGCCCAGGCGCAATTTACCTCAGAGCAGCAATGTTACTTTTTGTGGATTACAAAGACACCATTTAAAGCTACATGTGCACCACCTCTACAGATTGATTGCCGGTGAAGAACACTGTACTAGTACAAGGACTGAGCTCTATTACTAGGGATCAGGCCTGGTCCGTTAGGTAGGCGCAGATAGATTTATTGCACCTCAGGGGTGCATAGCATGCGGTCGCCACACTTGGCGCTCCGTTTCCCCATTGCTAGTTGATACATATATGTGTACATGTTTAAGTGCATATTGCAGGGACCTGCTAAAGTATTGTAAGACATATGTTTAAATGCATGTTACCATTTCTTTTCCTTATTGACAAAGTAAAGCCAGTTATTCTTATCTCAGCAGTCTGCTTGTGAGTTCATACCCATTATGCTTAGAGTATAAGATATTTTTATGTGCATAGATACATACCCCTTGACTAACTGTGCCAGAGCGGGTAGAGCCAAATTGCCGGGGGTTGGTGGAGCTGTACTCAGGGACCCAAAACAAACCAGCGGCTCTCTTAACTGGGGGTAGCGCTACACGTGGGGGCTCGTAATCCGGGATCCTGAGTCAGCGGGAAAAGCCGCCAGAAGGTACCGGCATGGACCCAATAGAAGTGGGACGGTGGTCCGCAACATGGGCCGCTGACCCAGCCGCAGCAGCAGTCATTGAACTGCCAGGGATGTGGCAGAGAGAGGCAGTCAAGCAGCTCATAATGTCATTATCCCCATGCCAGAAGTCATGGATAATGGACATGAGAAATGATGCTGGGTACACATACGCCTTAATAGAATGGAAGGAAGAGACTCCAGAGCAGTTCAGGAGCCAAAGCATACAGGCACCGAATGGTCAGGCCTACCAATTGCTGCATGCGCTGCCGCGCAAGGGAGAAGGTTCTCCTATGAAAGCCATTCTATCCCCAAAGAAGGAAGAGCAGAAGGGCGCGGAAAGTCCCGCACAGACTACTCTTAGTGCAGAACTGTGTGCTGTCCTAGGGGAGATTGTGACTCAGTGCAGAAGAGACCCCGGGGACTACCCAATGTCGGGATACAGGAAACTCCGGATGTTCTCTGGGAGGACACCTGTACCCTCGGGAGAAGAGGGATTTGAAGAGTGGTTAGATGGTGCCACGCAGGCCCTAGAAGAATGGGAGGTCTCAGAAGGCAGAAAGAAGCAAAGGATTGTTGAGAGCCTAAAAGGACCTGCCTTAGAGGCCATACGCAATCTGAAGACAAGCAAAAAGGATTGCACTGCCCAGGACTACATAGACATCCTGGAAGGTGTGTTTGGTGGGACAGAAAAAGTCACAGAACTTACCTATCAACTGGAACACTGTTACCAGAAGACAGGGGAGAAGCTGTCAGAGTACATGGGACGCATAGACAAGATCCTGCATAGGATTATCCTGAAGAAGGGGATAGATCCAGGGAAGGTAGATGAAGCCCGTGCCCAGCAGGTGATGAGGGGAGCCCAACCCTTGGACCCTGTCGCACTAGTACTACGTACCCGGCAGGATGGGAAGAGCCTGGACTACCCTGACCTCATCCGAATGGTCAGAGAAGAGGAGGCCATGTTGGAAGAGAAAAGGGAGAAGCAAGTGATGGGGTCTACAAAACCTCCAGTGGCCACGGTCAGGTCGGCCTTAACCCCTGAAAGAGACACAGAGGTAGATGCCCTGAAGTTGCAGATGTCCCAGATGATGGAGATACTGACGTCTCTAGTGGCGAAAGAGACGCCCAGTCCCAAGAAAGAAACAAGCAGGAGGGAATTGTTTCCAGCTGTTCCAGCACCAGCATCCCCACCTGACTACGGTGAGATGATCTGTTTTAATTGTGGCGGAGTGGGCCACATTGCAGCTGTATGTGCCAGTCCCAAGAAGAAGAAGGCAGAAAGCCGCCAGCCGGCGGGAAACGCCAAAGGGCCCCGGTGAAGGAGTCAACCGGGTGCCCATCCCCTTCAGTGAGCTCCAAGAAGCACAACAGGAAGAGAAAGCGAGGAGATCAAACCCCTCGGAAGGAGCCCAGGGATCCTCAAGAAAGGTGCACTCCAGAGAAAGGGGGCAATACCCCTCCGGAGAGACACAGCACCCCCAAGCGTGAACTCTTCAAAGTGAGAGATAACAATGTCCCTCAACGGGTTCACACTCCCACTGAGAGAGAGAAAATTAATGCATACCAGGCTCAAGAAAGGAGCAAGCGCAAATCCAGTGCTGGTAAAGCAAAGAGTCCAAAGAAGAGGACAGCATCAACTCAGCCTTACCCAGAGGAGCTAGTTGGTCCATCTCCTACTGTACCCATCCAGGTGGAAGGAGTGTACACGAAAGCTCTCCTCGACACTGGAGCACAAGTGACCCTATTGTACAGGGACTTCTACGACAGATACCTGAGTCATCTGCCAATACAGAAGATAGAAGAGTTGGAGATAAGGGGATTGGGAACTCAGAGTTTCCCCTATGATGGATACTTACCCATCAGATTGACGTTTGACCCATCCGTAGCTGGGAAGTCTGAAGTGTTCGACACCTTAGCAGTGGTGTGTCCCCGCCCACCAGGAACCAGCAAGACGTCCCTGATTATAGGGACGAACACGGACCTAGTCAGAAGGCTTCTGACCCCCTTGGTGAAGAAAGAGAATCTTTCACCTCCCAAGATCCATCCCATGCTGAAGGCGGCCTATCAGCGGTTGGTCCTAGAGCAGAAGACCCCAAGTGAGGGGATAGGAAGGGTATGGAGGCTTGGAAAATAAGGAGCAGTGTTACAGCCTGGAGAGGTGACCTGCATGAGAGCCACGGTGAAACTTACTTGGGAGCAGCCTGGCCCCTTTGTAATGTTGGAACCTGACCCAATGGAGGGTCACTCAGGTCTGGAGGTGATACCAGATGTAATTTCACTGAAGGACCTGAAGAAGGCCAGAGGAAGAGTCCCTGTCAGTGTGAGGAACCCCACGGAGCGGCCCGTGGAGATCCCTGCCAGGATGCTTCTGGGACAGGTGAGTCCTGCTGTCCCAGTTGGCTGGTCAGAAGTGAAGGGGACGGGTGAAGGAGAAGATGTTTGGAAGAAACTCTCCATAGAAAACCCAAACCTACCTGGAGCTTGGAAAGAAAGAGCCAAGGCCCAGCTGACCAGATGGGAGAAGATTTTCTCTAAAGATGAGTTTGATGTGGGGTGTGCGAGGAGTGCCACCCATCGAATCCGCATGCAAGAGGACAAGCCATTCAGAGAGAGAGTGAGGCGAGTCCCGCTAGCAGATCTGGAGGATCTGAGGGAGCAGCTTGCGGAATTGAAGAAGACGGGAGTGATTAGGGAGTCCAGAAGCCCCTATGCCTCCCCCATAGTGGTAGTCAGGAAGAAGAATGGGTCATTGAGACTGTGCATTGACTACAGAACTCTCAACAGGAGGACCATTCCTGACCAATACACCACGCCAAGGATAGAAGATGCCTTGCAGAGTTTATCTGGAGCTAAGTGGTTCAGTGTGATGGACCTCAAGAGTGGGTATTACCAAATCCCCATGCATCCAGAAGATAGAGAAAAGACTGCCTTCATAACCCCAGTGGGATTCTTTGAGTTCAACAGGATGCCTCAGGGCCTATCTGGAGCTCCTGCTACGTTTCAACGCCTAATGGAAAGGACTGTTGGAGACATGAACCTCATAGAAGTCCTTGTGTACCTGGACGATGTCATTGTCTTTGGAAAGACTTTGGAAGAACATGAAGCCAGATTGGAGAAAGTACTGAAGAGGCTCAGTGAAGAGGGACTTAAACTTTCTCCAGAGAAGTGTCGGTTCTATCAGTCTTCTGTGAACTATCTGGGACACATAGTGTCTGAAAAAGGAGTGGCTACAGACCCTGAGAAGTTGGAGGCAGTTACTTCGTGGCTAAGGCCCACAACAGTTACAGAACTTTGGTCTTTCTTGGGGTTCTGCTCCTACTACCGCAGGTTTGTGGATGGGTTTGCCCGCATTGCCAAACCCCTCAACGAGCTGCTCAAGACAGAAGGAGAGGAAGATGGATTGGGGCCTAGGAGGTCCGGTGAATCAGTCCAAGACCAATGGAACTCAAGGTGTGAAGAGGCATTCAGAACCTTGAAGAGAAGTCTCACCACAGACCCAGTTTTGGCCTACGCTGATCCCACTAGACCCTATGAGCTACATGTTGATGCCAGCCATGAGGGCCTAGGTGGAGTACTCTACCAGGAGTATGAAGACCAGCTACGACCAGTGGCCTATGTGAGCCGGAGCCTGACCCCCTCCGAGAAGAACTACCCCACCCACAAGTTGGAGTTCTTAGCCCTCAAATGGGCAGTTGTTGACAAATTGAGAGACTATTTGTATGGGGCCGAGTTTACTGTAAAGACAGATAACAACCCCTTGACCTATCTATTCACCACCGCCAAGCTGGATGCAACTGGACACAGATGGTTGGCGGCGTTGTCTGGATTCAATTTCAGCCTCAAGTACAGACCAGGGGCTGGAAATAGGGATGCAGATGCCCTGTCCCGAAGATCCCATGTCATGGTCGATGACTGGGAAGACTGGACTCAAGTGGCACCAGATGGAGTGCGAGCCCTTTGTCAGGAGGCTGAACTCCAAGCCAGAGGAGGATCCAGAGCTGAAGAGGTAGGAGTTACCACAGTGGGAGTCCCGAAGTGTTACTGTGGGGTAACTCAGTTAGAAGAAGAGTGCCTACCGAAGCTGTCCAAGAAGGAGTTAAGGTGTGACCAATTGGAAGACCCCATGGGGAGATTGGTCCTGGAAGCCCTGGAAGACAAGAGTCCAGAGGGACTTCGCCTTCACCCTTCTAAAGAAGCTCGCCTACTGAGGAGAGAGTTGGACAAGCTACAGGTGCATCAGGGGGTAGTCTACCGATGGGGCCCCTCTGATGGCCCAGAAGACAAGTGGCAGTTGTTTCTCCCAGAGAAGCATCGAGAGACTGTGCTGATTGCCTTACATGACCAGCATGGTCACTTGGGAGCAGAGAGAACCTTCCAACTTGTCAGAGACCGGTTTTATTGGCCCTGCATGAGGGCCGAAGTGGAGGAGTATTGCCATTCCTGTGCAAGATGCATTCAGAGAAAGACTTTACCCCATCAAGCTGCCCCAATGGGCCACCTACAGAGTCAAGGCCCAATGGATCTGGTATGCATTGATTTTCTCTGCCTCGAACCCGATTTGAGTGGATTGGGAAATGTTCTGGTGGTAACCGACCATTTCACTCGTTATGCTCAGGCTTTCCCAACCAAGGACCAGAAGGCCCCTACAGTAGCCAAGGTACTATTGGAGAAGTACTTTGTTCACTATGGACTGCCACAGAGAATCCATTCAGACCAAGGAAGGGACTTTGAGAGTCGCCTGATCAGGAAGCTACTAGATTCTCTGGGAGTAGAGAAGACTAGAACCACACCATATCACCCTCAAGGTGATGCCCAGCCTGAAAGGTTCAACAGGACCCTATTGAACATGTTGGGAACTTTGGAAACAGAGAAGAAGCAACATTGGAGTCAACACATTTCAGCTCTGGTGCATGCCTACAATTGCACCACAAGTGATGTGACAGGTTTTTCCCCTTACCGACTTATGTTTGGGAGAGAAGCAAGATTGCCCGTGGATCTGGCCTTCGGCATTTCCTTAGACCATGCCTCTGCTGCCTCCCACAAAGGATATGTGGACAGACTGAGGCGCAGTTTGAAGATAGCTTATGAGAAAGCTCAAGCGGCCTCTGACCAGAGGGGGGCCCGAAATAAGAGGAACTTTGATTTGAAAGTTAGAGTACAGGACCTACAGCCTGGGGACCGTGTACTGTTACGCAATCTAGGGATCCCTGGGAAACACAATATTGCTGATAGATGGAGATCAGAGCCATATATCATTTGTAGAAAGCTACCAGGATTGCCTGTCTACAAGTTGAAACCAGAAGGAAGGTTGGGGCCTTTGAAGACCTGGCACAGGAATCACTTGCTCCCACTCACTGAAGCAGTCAGAATGCCTCCAGCGAGAGACTTACCTGAATCTGTTTCCATTCTGGATACCCCCAGGCCTAACACTAGGTCTCAGACATCCCAAGTTAGGGGTGGACAGGACCCCCAACCAGAAGAAGAAAGAGGAGAACTTGAATGGCTATGGCCTTCCTCAACCCCAGGAAGTTCCGCCATAGATCTTCCACCTACTGAAGATGCGGAAGATAACACATTGAACCCAGAAGCCACAGAGTTTGTGCCATTCAGTGATGTGCCTGAGTGCTGGGAAGATATCCCTGGTCTCTACCCAGAAGAAGAAGTAGATGTTCCAGAACCAGAGATGTTGCCAGAATGTGTTCCTGAAGAAGTTCCAAGAGAACAGAGAGCTCGCAGAGTTGTGAAGCCTCCCAAGAAGTTAACTTACCCCAAGATGGGAGAAAGTTCAGAGGACTCTGTTACCACAGCAAGGAGAAGTGCTGAAAGCCCTGACCCATCCACTGTTCATTTAGTGGAGGGCAACCCCAGCTCACTCTCTGGCACAGTTAAACAGGTCGCCCACACTGAAGTGACCTGTAGACAGGACAGCTCCCCATCTTATGCCAATTGGTGGGAGGCTCCTCTGTCCAAATTATGTGAAAATGTTGTTCCTGAGAAAGTTTGTAATTTGAACACTGTCTTTGGGGACCAAAGATTCAAAGTGGGGGGAGTGTGTAGCGGGGTCGTACCCCTTTTACTGGGAAAGACTACATCCCCCATAATCCCCCAGGCTCCCGGGCTGCTTGTTTCCGCCCGAGAGGCTGCTGGGGGAGATTATAAAAAGGAAGAGCGGAGACCGCCTCTTCCTCTTGGGACACTTCCTCTTCTGAGGCCTGACAGGACTGGCCTGCCTCTGCTGACAGAGCGTGTGACGCGGAGACTACAGCCAGTGGAGACACCTGTGCGGACCGGAGCTGAAGGCCTGAAGCCTGGGCCTTGCAGCAGATGGAGTGAGACTCTTCTACCTCAGAGTCAGCAGCAGCGGAGCGGAGACTCTTCCCTACAGACGATCGGTCGGAGCTGAGGACCGGAGCGCAGGGGCTGTGACTGAAGAGACCAGAGCCGCCATTAGAGGGACCGGAGCGAAGGGACGGTACCCCAGGATTGGTGAGAGAGCCGGAAGGCTCATCCTGCATTGATACACACGTTTTATGCCTACTGAACTGCCCAGGCGCAATTTACCTCAGAGCAGCAATGTTACTTTTTGTGGATTACAAAGACACCATTTAAAGCTACATGTGCACCACCTCTACAGATTGATTGCCGGTGAAGAACACTGTACTAGTACAAGGACTGAGCTCTATTACTAGGGATCAGGCCTGGTCCGTTAGGTAGGCGCAGATAGATTTATTGCACCTCAGGGGTGCATAGCATGCAGTCGCCACACTTGGCGCTCCGTTTCCCCATTGCTAGTTGATACATATATGTGTACATGTTTAAGTGCATATTGCAGGGACCTGCTAAAGTATTGTAAGACATATGTTTAAATGCATGTTACCATTTCTTTTCCTTATTGACAAAGTAAAGCCAGTTATTCTTATCTCAGCAGTCTGTTTGTGAGTTCATACCCATTATGCTTAGAGTATAAGATATTTTTATGTGCATAGATACATACCCCTTGACTAACTGTGCCAGAGCGGGTAGAGCCAAATTGCCGGGGGTTGGTGGAGCTGTACTCAGGGACCCAAAACAAACCAGCGGCTCTCTTAACTGGGGGTAGCGCTACACCATCCTATGGTGTGGCTGTTGGATATTGGATGGGGCAACCAACAGAATATTAATGATATTGTGCTCTGTATTATAAGTTTGTACTGTTTCTAACTGTACTTTGTTTTATGCAGTATGACATCTAACTGTTCAAAAAACATCCCCTGAGGAAGCCGCAAAAGGCGAAACATGTTGGGATAAGTCCCTTCATGTTATTGTTGAGTGACCATTGTTTCCATCTACTGTTTAGATATGTAAATTGTATCTGCGTATTATATGTATAGCCAATATTTTTAACCTGTCTTCCATGTAATACATTTTGTTTTACTTTTATCTTCTGGAGAATTGTAAATAACTTCTCGTCTTGGCATCCCTAAAATCCCACCAAAAACTTCTCCTTGTCTACTTATATCTACAGGGATGTTGGTGCCATTTTTTTGACACTGTCACCTATCCATACCACCATTTCCTATTATCTATTACAAGGGATGTTTACATTCCTTGTAATAGGAATAAAAGTGATCAAAAAAAAAAAAAAGGGACAGTGTGAAAATAATAAAATAAAATGTTTTTAAAAATGTAAATCGCTCCGTGCTCGGGTGCAGAAGCAAAAGCATACACAAGTTGCGCATGTATATGTAAACGGTGTTTGAACAACATATGTAAAGTATCGCAGATTAGAGAGAGACCAATAAATCTAGCTCTAGACCTGGAGATTTTTAAGTACCGTAGTTTGTCGCCATTCCACAAGCGTGGGCAATTTTAAAATCGTGACATGTTAGGTTACTTGGCATAACATCATATTTCATATTTTACAAAAAAATCGGGGTATATATTGTGATTTGTTTTTATTTAAAATGTGTATTATTTTTTTATAAATGCATTTGAAAAACTGCTGCGCAAATACCGTGTGACATAAAAAATTGCAACGGTCTCCATTTTATTCCCTAGGGTCTCTGCTAAAAAAAAAAATATATATAATGTTTGGGGGTTATAAGTATTTTTCTAGCAAAAAATATTGATTTAAACATGTAAACAAAAAGCGCCAGAAAATGCTTTGTCTAAAAAATGGTTAAGCCCTGGTGCCTCGAGCATATCCTGAAGCAACAATTGATAAATGATTATTAATATTCATAGGCAAGCAGTAGATCCACAGTATCATTTACTCAGTTGTCTACTGCTGCAATTTTCACATGTTAAAATCAGAATTTTTTTGCTAGAAATTACTTAAAACACCCAAACCATTATTTAGGCAGAGGCCCTGTGTGTTAACAATGATAACAATTTCATATAGGTAGAGTGCAGCATGACCACGCAATTGTCATTCAAAATGTCACAGCACTGAAAGGAGAAAATTGGCATGGGTAGGAAGGGGGTGAAAGTGCCCAGTAGGAATGTGGTTAAAAGCCTTAACAGTTTTTCAGTTTAGAGTTAACCATGAATTATGGCCCCAGAATTATCGCTCTCACTCATTTGCAATGATACCTCACAATTGTGGCGTAATATATGTTGCATACACATGTGCACCCAATGCTGCAAATGATTTTAACACTTTTTTAAATAAATGTTTTCTTCTTTTAACTTGATTACTAGAATGGGAAAGTTACAGGCCCCTCTTATTGCATTATTTATGTATTTAAATGTGAGTTTAGTATCATCCTAAAAAGGTACTAAAGCCTCAAGGTTTTTTTTTTTTTTAACCTTCATGTATTCTATGCATTAAGGTAAAAAACCTTCTCTGCTGCAGGATCCCCCCCCCCCTACAGTGCCTTGAAAAAGTATTCATACCCCTTGAAATTTTCCACATTTTGTCATGTTACAACCAAAACACAGAGAAGGTAAGTAAAGAGATGTTATATATATATATATATATATATATATATATATTTTATTGGGATATTTATGTGATAGACCAACACAAAGTGGCACATTGTAAAGCAGAAATAAAATGATAAATGTTTTTCTGAATTTTTTACAAATAAATATCTGAAAAGTGTGGCGTGCATTTGTATTAAGCCCCCTTTACTCTGATACCCCTACCTAAAATCTAGTAGAACCAATTTTCTTCAGAAGTCACCTAATTAGTAAATAGATTCCACCTGTGTGTAATTGAATCTCAATATAAATTGAGCTGTTCCTTGAAGCCCTCAGAGGTTTGTTAGAGAACCTTAGTGAACAAACAGCATCATGAAGGCCAAGGAACACACCACACAGGTCAGGGATAAAGTTGTGGAGAAGTTTAAAGCAGGGTTAGGTTATAA
This sequence comes from Lithobates sylvaticus, assembly GCA_028564925.1. Classification (NCBI taxonomy): domain Eukaryota; kingdom Metazoa; phylum Chordata; class Amphibia; order Anura; family Ranidae; genus Lithobates; species Lithobates sylvaticus. Next base: position 57,514,311 of record CM053036.1, on the reverse strand, counting down.
AAAAAATATCCCAAGCTTTGAACATCTCACGGAGCACTGTTCAATCCATCATCCAAAAATGGAAAGAGTATGGCACAACTGCAAACCTACCAAGACATGGCCGTCCACCTAAACTGACAGGCCGGGCAAGGAGAGCATTAATCAGAGAAGCAGCCAAGAGGCAGAGAAGCAGCCCATGGTAAGTCTGGAGGAGCTGCAGAGATCCACAGCTCAGGTGGGAGAATCTGTCCACAGGACAACTATTAGTCGTGCACTCCACAAATCTGGCCTGTATGGAAGAGTGGCAAGAAGAAAGCCATTGTTGAAAGAAAGCCATAAGAAGTCCCATTTACAGTTTGTGAGAAGCCATGTGGGGAACACAGCAAACATGTGGAAGAAGGTGCTCTGGTCAGATGAGACCAAAATTTTTGGCCTAAAAGCAAAATGCTGTGTGGTGGAAAACTAACACTGTACATCACCCTGAACACACCATCCCCACCGTGAAACATGGTGGTGGCAGCATCATGTTGGGGAATTCTTTTCTTCAGCAGGGACAGGGAAGCTGGTCAGAGTTGATGGAAGATGGATGGAGCCAAATACAGGGCAATCTTAGAAGAAAACCTGTTAGAGTCTGCAAAACACCTGAGGTGGGGTGGAGGTTCACCTTCCAGCAGGACAACGACCCTAAACATACAGCCAGAGCTACAATGGAATGGTTTAGATCAAAGCATATTCATGTGTTAGAATGGCCCAGTCAAAGTCCAGACCTAAATCCAATTGAGAATCTGTGGCAAGACTTGAAAATTGCTGTTCACAGACGCTCTCCATCCAATCTGACAGAGCTTGAGCTATTTTGCAAAGAAGAATGGGCAAAAATGTCACTCTCTAGATGTGCAAAGCTGGTAGAGACATCCCCAAAAAGACTTGCAGCTGTAATTGCAGTGAAAGGTGGTTCTACAAAGTATTGACTCAGGGGGGCTGAATACAAATGCACACACACACTTTTCACATATTTATTTGTAAAAAAATTTTGTAAAACCATTTATTTTTTTCCTTCCACTTTACAATTATGTGCCACTTTGTGATTGGTCTATCACATAAAATCCCAATAAAATACATTTACGTTTTTTGTTGTAACATGACAATAATGTGGAAAATTTCAAGGGGTGTGAATACTTTTTCAAGGCACTGTGTATATATATATATTATATATATAAATATAAGGGTTTTTTTTTCACAAATAAATATGTGCAAAGTGTGACGTGTATTTGTATTTAGCCCCCTTTACTCTGATACCCCTACCTAAAATCTAATGGAACCAATTGCCTTCTGAAGTCACCTAATCAGTAAATAGAGTCCACCTGTGTGTAATTTAATCTCAGTATAAATACAGCTGTTCTGTGAAGCCTTTAGAGGTTTGTTTGAGAACCTTAGTAAACAATCAGCATCATGAAGGCCAATGAAGGTCAGGGATAAAGTAGTGGAGAAGTTTAAAGCAGGGTTAGGTAATAAAAAAAATATCCCAAGCTTTGAACATCTCACGGAGAACTGTTCAATCCATCTTCCAAAAATGGAAAGAGTATGGCACAACTGCAAATCTACCAAAACATGGCCGTCCACCTAAACTGACAGGCCGGGCAAGGAGAGCATCAATCAGAGAAGCAGCCAAAAGGCCCATGGTAACTCTGGAGGAGCTGCAGAGATCCACAGTTCAGGTGGGAGAATCTGTCCACAGGACAACTATTAATCATGCACTCCACAAATCTGGCCTATGGAAAAGTGGCAAGAAGAAAGCTATTGTTGAAAGAAAGCCATAAGAAGTCCTGTTTGCAGTTTGTGAGAAAGAAAGCCATAATAAGTCCTGTTTCAGGTTGCAAGAAGCCATGTGGGGGACACAGCAAGCATGTGGAAGAAGGTGCTCTGGTCAGATGATACCAAAATTGAACTTTTTGGCCTAGAAACAAAACGCTGTGTGGCGGAAAACTAACACTGCATATCACCCTGAACACACCATCCCCACTGTGAACCATGGTGGTAGCAGTATCATATTGTGTGAATGATTTTCTTCAGCAGGGACAGGGAAGATGGTCAGAGTTGATGGGAAGATGGATGGAGCCAAATACAGGACAATCCTAGAAAAAAACGGTCTAAAAAAAAGGCTTGAGATTGGGGCGGAGGTTCACCTTCCAGCAGGACAAGGACCCTAAACATACAGCTAGAGCTACAATGGAATGGTTTAGGCCAGGGGTCTCCTAACTTTCTAATTTAACCACTTGACCACTGGGCACTTAAACACCCTTAATAACCAGACCAATTTTCAGCTTTCGGTGCTCTCACAATTTGAATGACAATTACTCCTTCATACAACACTGTACCCATATGAAATTTTTGTCCTTTTTTTCACACAAATAGAGCTTTCTTTTGGTGGTATTTAATCACCTCTGGGTTTTTTATTTTTTGCGCTATAAAAGAAAAACGACTGAAAATTCAGTAAAAAAATGAATTTTTCTTCGTTTTTGTTATAAAATTTAGCAAATTTGTAATTTTTCCTGATAAATTTTGGCCAAAATTTATACTGCTACATATCCTTGGTAAAAATAAGTACAAATTGGGGTATATTATTTGGTCTTTGTGAAAGTTTTAGAGTCCACAAGCTATGGTGCCAATATCTGAAAATTGATCACACCTGAAGTACTGACGGCCTATCTCATTTCTTGAGACCCTAACATGCCATAAAAGTACAAATACCCCCCAAATGACCCCTTTTTGGAAAGAAGACATTCCAAGGTATTTAGTAAGAGGCATGGTGAGTTTTTTGCAGTTGTCATTTTTTCCCACAATTCTTTGCAATAGCAAGTTTTTTTTTTTTTTTTTTTTTTTTTTCACAAAATTGTCATATTAGCAGGTTATTTCTCACACACAGCATATGCATACCACAAATTACACCCCAAAACACATTCTGCTATTACTCCCGAGTACGGCGATACCACATGTGTGAGACTTTTACACAGTGTGGCCACATACAGAGGCCCAACCTGCAGGGAGCACCATCAGGCGTTCTGGAGCACCCGGGCCAATTCTGACATTTCTCTCCTACATGTAAAAATCATCATTTATTTGCTAGAAAATTACATAGAACCCCAAAACATTATATATGTTTTTTTAGCAAAGACCCTAGAGAATACAATGGCGGTCGTTGCAACTTTTTATCTAGCACGGTACTTGCGCAGCAATTTTTCGAACGTGTTTTTTTTTGGAAAAAAAATGTTTTGTGCTTTACAAAAAACAAAACTGTAAATTTAGCCCAATGTTTTTGCATAATGTAAAAGATGAAGTTACGCCGAGTAAATAGATACCCAACATGTCACCCTTCAAAATTGCACACACTCGTGAAATGGCGCCAAACTTCGCTACTTAAAAAATCCCCATAGGCTTTAATTTTTTTTACTGGTTACATGTTTTGAGTTACAGAGGAAGTCTAGGGCCAAAATTATTGTTCTCGCTCTAACGTTCGCAGCGATACCTCACATGTGTGGTTTGAACACCGTTTTCATATGTGGGCGGGACTTACGTATGCGTTCGCTTCTGCATGCGAGCACACGGGGACAGGGACGCTTTAAAAAATATATATATATTTTATTGTTCATTTTACTTTATTTATTTTAGTTTGACCCTTTTTTTCCCCCCCAAAAATTTTTTGATCACTTTTATTCCTATTACAAGGAATGTAAAACATCCCTTGTAATAGGAATATGGCATGACAGGTCCTCTTTACAGTGAGATATGGGGTCAATAAGACCCCAAATCTCACCTCTAGGCTGGAAAGCCTGAAATAAAAAAAAAAAAAAACGATCCTGGCTTTGATCGTAGCGAGTATCGCAGGGTATTGTTGGGTATCGCAGGGTATTGTTGGGTATGGTAGAGTATCGCAGGGTATGGCAGAGTATCGCAGGGTATGGCAGAGTATCGCAGGGTATCGCAGAGTATGGCAGAGTATGGCAGAGTATCGCAGGGTATGGCAGAGTAAAGCAGGGTATCGCAGGGTATGGCAGAGTATCGCAGGGTATGGCAGAGTATCGCAGGGTATGGCAGGGTATGGCAGGTATCGCAGGGTATGGCAGAGTATCGCAGGGTATGGCAGAGTATCGCAGGGTATCGCAGGGTATGGCAGAGTATGCAGGGTATGGCAGAGTATCGCAGGGTATGGCAGAGTATCGCAGAGTATCGCAGGGTATGGCAGAGCATCGCAGGGTATGGCAGAGCATCGCAGGGTATGGCAGAGCATCGCAGGGTATGGCAGGGTATGGCAGAGCATCGCAGGGTATGGCAGAGCATCGCAGGGTATGGCAGAGCATCGCAGAGCATCGCAGGGTATGGCAGAGCATCGCACAGTATTGGAGGGTATTGCACAGTATTGGAGGGTATGGCACAGTATTGGAGGGTATGGCACAGTATTGGAGGGTATGGCAGAGCATTGCAGGGTATCCATCCATCCATGCTCAGCCATCCCTCCATACCCTGCAATACCCAGCAATACACTGCAGGCTATTGCCGTGTATTGCAGGGTATGGAGGGATGGCTGAGCATGGATGGATGGATGGATGGATCGGTGGCATGCAGAGCAGGCTGTGGGCACTACAGATCCCGCCCACAGCACTGCTGCCACCGATCCCTCCCCCTCTCCTCTCACACTGTACCGATCGGTACAGAGAGAGGAGGAGAGAGGAACCGGCGTCATCAAATGACGCCGGTTTGCTTACATGTGATCGCTCCGTCATTTGACGGAGCGATCACGTGGTAAACGGCCGCGACGAGCGGCCGTTTACCGTGATCCATGATCCGCCGGGTCCTCTGGACCCGGCGATCATGGATGTTCTCGAGTGCGCGCCCCAGGGGGCGCGCAAGAGCAGCATTCTGTGAGGCCGTTAATTAACGGCCTCCCAGAGTTAAGCAACCGCCCTGTAGCCGTTTTTCGGCTATGGGCCGGTTGTTAAGTGGTTAAGGGTCAGTTCATGGGGACAGACTTGGAATTAAAAAAAAAACATCATTGGTGTAAGTGGGAAGAATTATGTCCCATCATTGATGTCATTGGAAGGAATTATGAGCTATCATTGGAGTCGAGCCCTGGGATATTAGCTGAATGGTATTGATGCCAGCAGAGGTTTTGGATGGAAACTTGAGGCGTGCAGTAGTGAATTCCCTGCTGAGGGTTTACGATAAAGTTCACTGGATAAAGCACCATCAGATTGTTTTAGAATGTGGACATCCAAGAAGGTGATTTCACTCAAACTGTGTGTCATTGGGAAATGTAGATTAAATACATTTTTGTCAATGCGTGTCATGAATTCATGTAGGAGGATGTCGGGTCCGTCCCATAACATGAATACGTCATCGATGTAGCGATACCATGCTAATACATGGTTCACATACATTGATAGCGTGTCATCAGCCAGCATCAATCGCTCCCACTCCCCCAGGTACAGGTTGGCAAAGGAGGGCATGTCCCCATAGCCACCCCTTGCACCTGGAGAAAGTGGGAGCCATCGAAAGAGAAGGCGTTGTGTTGGAGTATAAATTCAAGAGCCCTCAGAATAAACTTGTTATATTGGGTCTCATATTGTATAGATTGAGAAAGTACACAACGTACTACCACAAGGCCCTAGTCCTATGGCTTTTTGGCCACAATTTTTCCATGAAGACTACTTCTGTCCTCCTTCTCTGGTTAGTAGATGGGCATACCGTGGTCATACTGATTTCTGATAGCTCTGTGCTGATAACACTCCTGGACATCTTCCAATATCGAAGGAAAGTACTTACTATTTACTTAAGTATTTACTTGGAAGACCACTGCATCTATGGTTCGCAATGTTGCCTGTTTCTTTGTGCTTCTTCAAAAGAGCTTGAACAGCACATCTTGAAACCCAAGTCTGCTCTGAAATCTTTGCCCTGGGAGAGACCTTGCTGATGCAGTATAGCTACCTTGTGTTTTGTTGCTGTGCTCAGTCTTGCCATGGTATATGACCTGTGACATGAAACTGTCTTCCACAACCTCAACTTAGTAGCAGAGTTTGGATGTATCTCATCCAGTTTTAAGCCTCCTACTCAGCTGTTTCTATTTCATACAGTGCCTTGAAAAAGTATTCATACCCCTTGAAATTTTCCACATTTTGTCAAGTTACAACCAAAAACATTTTATGTGATAGACCAACACAAAATGGCACATAATTGTGAAGTGGAAGGAAAATGATAAAAGATTTTCATTTTTTTTTTACAAATAAATATGTGAAAAGTGTGGCGTGCATTAGTATTCAGCTTCCCTGAATACTTTGTAGAACCCCCTTTCACTGCAATTACAGCTGCAAGTCTTTTTGGGGATGTCTCTACCAGCTTTGCACATCTAGAGAGTGAGCTGTTTGCCCATTCTTCTTGGCAAAATAGGTCAAGCTCTGTCAGATTGGATGGAGAGTGTCTGTGAACAGCAATTTTCAAGACTTGCCACAGATCCTCAATTGGATTGAGGTCTGGACTTTGACAGGCTCATTCTAAAACATGAATAAGCTTTGATCTAAACCATTCCATTGTAGCTCTGGCTGTATGTTTAGGGCCGTTGTCCTGCTGGAAGGTGAACCTCCGCCCCAGTCTCAAGTCTTTTGCAGACTCTAACAGGTTTTTTTCTAAGATTTTCCTGTATTTGGCTCCACCCATCTTCCCATCAACTCTGACCAGCTTCCCTGTCACTGCTGAAGAAAAAAAATTCCCACAACATGATGTTGCCACCACCATGTTTCACAGTGGGGATTGTGTGTTCAGGGTGATGTGCAGTGTTAGTTTTCCGTCCACACATTGCCTTTTGCTTTTAGGCCAAAAAGTAAAATTTTGGCCTCATCTGACCAGAGCACCTTCTTCCACATGTTTGCTGTGTCCCCCACATGGCTTTTCGCAACCTGCAAACGGGACTTATTATGGCTTTCTTTCAACAATGGCTTTCTTCTTGCCACTCTGTCGTAAAGGCCAGATTTGTGGAGTGCACGACTAATAGTTGTCCTGTGGACAGATTCTCCCACCTGAGCTGTGGATCTCTGCAGCACCTCCAGAGTTACTCTTGGCTGCTTCTCTGATTAATGCTCTCCTTGCCCGGCCTGTCAGTTTGGACGGCCATGTCTTGGTAGGTTTGCAGTTGTACCATACTCTTTGTATTTTTGGATGATGGATTGAACAGTGCTCTGTGAGATGTTCAAAGCTTGGGATATTTTTTTATAACCTTACTCTGCTTAAAACTTCTCCACAACTTTATCCCTGACCTGTCTGGTGTGTTCCCTTGGCCTTCATGATTCTGTTTGTTCACTAAGGTTCTCTAACAAACCTCTGAGGGCTTCACAGAACAGCTGTATTTATACTGAGATTAAATTACACACAGGTGGACTAATTACTAATTAGGTGACTTTTGAAAAAAATTGGTTCCACTAGATTTTAGTTAGGGGTATCCGAGTAAAGGTGGCTGAATACAAATGCTCACCACACTTTTCACATATTTATTTGTAAAACAAAATGTTGAAAACAATTTATCATTTTCCTTCCAATTTACAATTATGTGCCACTTTGTGTTGGTCTATCACATAAAATCCCAATAAATTACATTTACGTTTTTGGTTGTGACATGACAAAATGTGGAAAGTTTCAAGGGGTATGGTTACTTTTTCAAGGCACTGTACATCTGACTCTTGTAATCACACCAAATATTTATCTGATTTAGATTCTTCTTCTGTTTGCTCACTTTTGTAAAGTGATAAAAATAAACAATAATATATATATATGTATAAATAGATTTATGGCTGCTTATAGCATACCAGATCCATCTTGATATAAGTCCCAATCCAAATTTGTATGCAAACTTTACTGGTACAAAGTAGTCTTTACAAGTAGGGGTATTAATTACCCACTTAAGCCCCGTTTGGCCAAAGACCAGTTTTTGCGATTTGGCACTGCTTTAACTGACGTGGCTTCCAAACAAAATTGATCATTTTTTCCCACAAATAGAGCTTTCTTTTGGTGTTATTTGATCACCTCTGCGGTTTTATTTTTTTTGTGCACAGGCGACAATTTTAAAAAAAAAACTTATTTTTTACTTTTTGATCAATAAATATCCCCCAAAAATATAATAAAAAAAACTATTTTTTTCCTCAGTTTAGTCCGATACATATTCTTCTAGGTAAAAAATTGTAGCTTTTAATTGGTTTGGGCGAGTTTTATGGCATTTTTATTAATACATTTTTTTTTACATTAGGCATCTCACATTGGACAATTTTGACACATTTTCAGGACCATTGTCATTTTTACAGCAATCAGTGCTATAAAATTGCTTTTATACTATGCTATGATTACTGTAAAAATCACTGCAGGAAGGGGTTAACCACTAGCTGCAATTCTACTCAGGGGGTTTAAGTGTGTCGGAGCTTGCAGCAGATCATAGCTCCCGATCACAGGGAGCTATGATCAGTGACAGGGTCGCGCGCGCTCCGGCGGTGGCACACAAGGACCACACGGCGGAAAATTCAAAGGGACATACCTGTACGCCCATTTGCCCAGCCGTGCCATTCTGCCAACGTAAATGTACATGCGGCGGTCGGCAAGTGGTTAATAAACAAGCAATGTGAAACGTGTCGACCTCTTGGACAATAATAGGCAGAGATACTTCTGAACAGTATAATGGTTTCTGATATGAATAGGAATAACATCTGAATGTTTTAAGCTGTTCTTTTAGGAATATTTTGTAATAAATAATTTTTTACTTTTTCTACTTGTAAAGTCCAATTTGTACCAGTTAAGTCTGCATAAAATTTTGGATTTGGAATTAAAATATATATTTTTGAAAGGAATTCTTACTTTACAGCATTTCTTCACACCTGCCGAAAACTTTTGCACAGTACTGTATATATACAATTTATACAGTATTTATAATATATAGGGGTTGGTGTGGATAACTCCCTACAGGGAGACACCACAGATCTACGACCCACAACCCAGGAGAGGATCTCACTGGCACAAATAGACTCACATGGATGTCTGTCTAACAGCAATGTGCTGAGTGCGGCACCTGCTGAGTAGATATAAGTGAACCCCCTTGAGGTTGTTTTTTTTTTTTCTTTAAATTGTGAACTTTGCCGCAAACCCTATTGAAGTCTATGAGGAAAAATTCTTGTGAAGTTAAAGGGTAACTACACTTTCATGGAAAAAGAAAATAGTAAATAAAAAAAATAATAATATAGCGTATACAATTGCGACACAAGTCATATTGTAATTGAATGTTATTCAAAATGACCTTTCCTTTTCAATCTGCAGCACTGTAATTTTCTATAAAATGCAATATGGCGACCTGGAGGTGTTCTTTACATAGAATGTGTACAGAAGGCCTCCCAGAAACATCATTTCCGGCTTGTGTGATTGGTTCACTGATTTTACCAGAAGTCTGCACTAAGATACAAGCCAGATTTTTGGCATCCCCTGCAACAAGAATGCCATTTGGATAGTCATACCAGGAACTGGAGTAGTCAGACTAAATGTTGATATGATTTAGATTTTTCTAAATATGACTTATGCCGCGTACACACGAAGGGACTTTCCCGCGGGATTGTCCGCTGGACTCGAGTCCGCCGGACAGTCCGATCGTGTGTGGGCCTTTGACGGACTTTTTTTCCCAAAAGTCCGGCGGACTAGGTTTTAGGTTTTGTTTTAAAATTATCCGCTGGACTTGGCAGTCCGGCGGACAATACGGCCGTCTGTAGTATGGTACGGCGGACCAAAAAGGATGCATGCTCAGTAGCAAGTATTTTTCTAGTATTTTTCTTTTTCTAGTCCCGTCGTACGTGCTGTACGTCATCGCGTGAACCGCCGGACTTTTAGCGTGATCGTGTGTGGTCAAGTCCGTTCGCTTCCAAGTCCGGCGAAGCCCAGCTGGAAAGTCCAAAGTCCAAAGTCCCTTCGTGTGTACGCGGCATAAGTCCCCTTTCACACTTATACGACTTGTCCCACTATTTGGGACTGCAAAGTAGCATGATAAGTCGTTCCCCAGGATTTTCAATGACAGCCATTCATAATAGTACAACTTCAAGTCGTTCCGACTTCAAAGTAGTCCCTGCACTACTTTGGTCTGATTTTAATGCCACTTACACAGGCATTCCTTGAAATCGAGGCGAAATTGTGGCAAAATCGCGGCAAAAATTGCAGCTGTGAATCATGGCAAAATCGCTGTAAAATCACGCGACTTTGAAGTCGCACAAGTGGGAAAGGGGCCTAAGTCATTTCAGCATAGGAGATGAGCCGGGACAACTGTGCAAGACTGAAGGGAAGGCTGGAGTTCCGCTATAATGCATTGGTGATGAGCGTTGCTCTATTTCTGATGTTTCGCTGTGGTTTATTAGGTCAGATGAGGTACAAATCAATCTTATCTGGGTGGTATTATAGCAGTAATGTGATTATCGTTAGAGTCTAATCTGTTTTGCAGTATTGCGCCGCAAAAGCTCATGAAGACAATAATGTCTTTTAGCGTGATTTTTTTTTTTTCAGGTTCCTCATTGTTTCATCTGCAGTGATCCTCGGCGGGTCTCACCTCCTGGCTACCGTTCTGCCCTCACCGAGAAATCACTCTGGCCTCAATTAAAAAGATGTCAGTTTGGTGCGTCTCCCCGAGCCCTCGGTGTCATGTCTCCATTTCTTCCCAGGCACTCTGATATGGCATCCTGTCACTGCCGTGCACCCCCCTCCCTCCCTTCTCCACCTGACCTGTTCACTTTAATTTCCTGCTCTGCGCAAAATGACAGTCAGACACCCCAAACGCACAGCATGGTGGACATCTTCATAATCCTGCAAGACAAGATCGCGACTGATATATGATAAGGGGGCCACTGATCTACAGCGTCTTCTCTTATAGCTGAACTCCAGGCAAACAGGGGAAGACACAATATACAATATATTGTCAAAAGTATTGGAACACCTGCGTATACATGAACTTTAATGGATCCCAGTCTTAGTCTGTAGGGTTCAATATTGAGTTGGCCCACCCTTTGCAGCTATAACAGCTTCAACTCTTCTGGGAAGGCTGTCCAAAAGGTTTAGGAGTGTGTCTATGGGAATGTTTGACCATTCTTCCAGAAGCGCATTTGTGAGGTCAGGCACTTATGTTGAACGAGGAGGCCTGGCTTGCGGCCTCCGCTCTAATTCACCCCAAAGGTGTTCTATTGGGTTGAAGTCAGGACTCTGTGCAGACCAGTCAAGTTCCTCCACCCCAAACTCGCTCATCTATGTCTTTATGGACCTTGCTTTGTGCACTGGTGCGCAGTCATGTTGGAACAAGAAGGAGCCATCCCCAAACTGTTCCCACAAAGTTGGGAGCATAAAATTGTCCAAAATGTCTTGGTATGCTGATGCCTTAAGAGTTCCCTTCACTGGAACTAAGGGGCCAAGAACAACCTCACACTATAATCCCCCTCCACCAAATGATTTGGACCAGTGCACAAAGCAAGGTCCATAAAGACATGGATGAGCGAGTTGGGGTGGAGGAACTTGACATGCCTGTGCAGTCCTGACCTCAACCTGATAGAACACCTTTGAAATGAATTAGAGTGGAGACTGGGAGCCAGGTCTTCTCATCCAACATCAGTGCCTGACCTCACAAATGCGCTTCAGGCATATATGGTAGCATGGCCAGACGGAAGCCACTCCTCAGTAAAAGGCACATGACAGGCACCTGAAGGACTCTTAGACCATGAGAAACTAAATTCTCTGATCTGATGAAAGATTGAACTCTTTGGCCTGAATGACAAGCGTCATGTCTGGAGGAAACCAGGCACCGCTCATCACCTGGCCAATACCATCCCTACAGTGGGTCATGCCCTTTGGCCTCTGCAATGCCGCTGTCATCTTCCAGCACTTCATTAATGATGTATTCAGAGACTTCCTGGACATTTTTGTAATCGTATACTTGGATGACATCCTGATTTTCTCTGTGTCCCTTCACCTGCACCGAGGACATGTCAAAAGTGTTCTGTGCCGACTTCGCCAACATGGACATATACGCTAAGCCTGAGAAGTGTGAAATAGAGTGGCAGAGCATCCAATTCTTGGGTTTGGTGATTTGCATGGCAGGGATTAAAACGGACCCTCAAAAGGTCTCTGCTATATTGGACTGGCCTGCACCTACAGATAAGAAGGGGGTTCCGTGTTTTGTGGGGTTCATAAACTTCTACCGGAGATTTATTAAAGGCTTCTCCGCCATCATCACTCCCATCACACAACTGACCAAACAGAACCTGCAATTCTGCTCGAATCCTGAGGCACAAGATGCTTTCGAGACTTTAAAGAAACTTTTCACCTCAGCCCCTATTCTCAGTCATCCTGACCCATGGCTACCTCCTATAATCAAAGTGGATGCATCAGAATGCCTGTGCAGTAGGGGCAGTGGTCTCGCAATGCCAGGGTCTCAAGGATAATGCATCCCATGGCTCTCTTTTTGTGCAAACTCTCCCTAGCAGATAGAAACTACGATTTGGGGGATCAAGAACTACTCGCCATCAAAGCAGCCCTAGAGGAGTGGCAATACCTGTTGGAAGGCGCAGCACATTCCATACTAATATATACTGATCATAAGAATCTGGAGTACTTGAGGTCTGCCAAGCGTCTAAAGCCACATCAAGCTCGATGGGTGCTGTTCTTTTTAAGATTCTCATTTCACATAACCTACTGACCTTGATCAAAAAATGTCAAGCCAAATGCACTATCCCCTATATACGATGACCCGAAGGAACCATTGGTCCCGGATACCATTTTGCCCGCAGGTAACTTTCTGTTATTACAGTCCGAGCCTGACTTACCATTGGGCTTGAGTGGGCTCAAGCCCATGGGCCCCACCCAATAGGGTGCCGCCGAGATACATAGCCGAGTGTACTCGGCTCAGCTCCGCTCACAGTCATGCCCAGTCCCGCCATATGATGGACATAACACAGGGACTGGGCCATAATGTCCATGTAAGAGGGCTAATTCCTGACTTTTTCCATGCCCATCCAGAAAAAGAAAGCCAGTTAGGAATCCGAAGGCAGCCTGTTGGGAGGGGGCAATGTCAGGCACCTTTTATAAGAAGGCAGATGTGTGTGTGCATGCGCAGGCATGGCCCTATTTGCCAGATGTAAACGCCTATGTGCATGCGCACGCATTAGCCGTTACACTGGCACCAAATGGCCTATATAATAACAGCAGCTGCATTAGTGCAGTGCTGTCTCAGCAGCAGCTTTACCTTTTGTCCTTGTTCCTGTGCCTGTATTGATTCCAGTGTTTGACCCGGCTTTCCTGACCACTCTTGCTTATCTCCAGTCCTGACCTTGGCTTGCCATGACCTTGTTTATGTCTACTTATCTACCTGATATCCTGCTGCCAACCTTTGCCTGCATCCTGATCATTCTCTGCCTGCCGTTTATGCTAAATCTGATCATCGGTGACTAACCCGGCTTGTCTGACCCTACAGCAGTCTCCTGTCTATCCTGCTCTGCCTAGTGCCTGGTGACACTGTCCTGCATCCGCTCTGTGCCTTCATCCACTGTTCCTACTGCCACTTGCTGCTTCGGCGATCCAGTCTAGTCTGGTTACTCATCGGCCGCACACTTCTGCCATCAACAGAAGATCTTGCAGGCACTCTTACCTCACCGTGCTCTTACAACCACTGTTGTAACTCCAGTGGTCCCTGAGCCAGGGCTGTACATGAGGTCTACACTCTCTCTCTTCCTGTCCTTTCCTCCATCCTAATTGGTTAGTAAGGTTTTATGGTGGTATGAGTTGGGATTGCTGTTGGAAGTGTTTTTCGATGGACCTGGAGAAGGTACTTGCAGAACATCACATGGAACATTTTTGTTGGGCTGGAGTCCCATTTGGGTTTGTCTGGTTAGGTGATATGGCCCCATACGTCATTGCCTCACTTTCTTCTCTCCCTTTCTTATTTCTCCTCTCTCTATCCCCCTTTGCATCTTTGTCCTCCATTCAGTAGGACACACTGAAGTGTTGTTGTTCTAACACATGATCCTAAAATGTCTATTTGGATAATACTAAGAAAAGACTTGTTTGTTTTTCTGTTAAGCTCCAGTAGAAAAACACGTGCTTTTAGCCCCACATGCAACGTTCTTCTCGAAAACCATTAATTCAACTGGACGTGCTGTTCCATTTACATTTTGTGGCTAAAGAGTTTTGGAATGAAAATCAAACAATTTGCAACTGCAATTAACCTCTGTGTCAGTTGACTTTTGGTAGTCGATCTATCGATTGAATTATTTCACGCTGGCTTTTTGCGAGGATATTTTGTTAGGAGGGAGGGAGAGAGCGGGAAGGTCACGGTGTCCACTGGCAATCAAAAATGCCTTATTATCTCCTACATGCCGCTGCTTGCAGGGAAGGAATTTTTATTCTTATTGTTTTAAAAAAAAAAAATCTAACTAACACAGGCGTAACTAATATTTGTTTTTCTGTTTTATCATATCGAAGTGTGTGCATTTCCATAGAGAAAAGGCAGGTATTTATTACAAGGGTGGATAGTACTTTCGGTATATTCCAGTCAATTAGCTATCTTTATGGAAGATAGTAATCTGATTATGATAGCTTAATGACATTTTGTGTTTAAAGCTGGAGTTACGTATGCACATTTGTACAGACTCCCCTCCTGCACTGAAATTGCTTACTCTAATGTTTGGGCACACCATGAGCTTCTAGCAGTGTGCACTAGAGCCTGGTGCAAGTCAGACAGTGCCAATCTCATTCTCTGGACATCCAGCATCATCTAGTTCAAATGTCATTAAATAGCGGACCGTGATCCAAACACGGACCAAGCGACACGCCTGTCCAGACCGTCAGCCATGCCAGATGACCACCGCTTAACAGTCATTGGTTGCTGGGACCGCAATCAATGAAGTTGCATGTGCCCTGCCTTGCTATCTCTCCTGGCTCCCACTCCCTGCCTGCCCATAAGGCATGGTGTGACGTCAAGTGTGTGCCCCGTCCCCTTCAGCAAGGTTCTCAGCGCTGTTCCTGCCCCCTGCAGTTCGCTGCCTCTCCCGGCTCCCACTCCCTGCCTGCCCTCAAGGTATAGTGTGTGTGTACTTAACAGAGATTTACAGGGGCACACTGATTTTAACATTTTATGTTAAGGGGCATGCTGACAGGCACATTTTATGTTAAGGGGTATGCTGATGGGTACATTTTGTGTTAAGGGGCATGCTGATGGGCACATTTTATATTAAGGGGTATGCTGATGGGTACATTTTGTGTTAAGGGGCATGCTGACGGGCACATTTTATGTTAAGGGGTATGCTGATGGGTACATTTTGTGTTAAGGGGCATGCTGACGGGCACATTTTATGTTAAGGGGTATGCTGACGGGCACATTTTATGTTAAGGGGTATGCTGATGGGCACATTTTATGTTAAGGGGCATGCTGACGGGCACATTTTATGTTAAGGGGTATGCTGATGGGCACATTTTCTGAATGTGATCACTTACAAAAAAAGGGGGAAAAAGGTATTTATAATGTTTTTTTTATATATCTATAAACAGGTGTTTTTCTTTTCATTTCAAATTTAAACTGAATGGGTTGTTCTACAAGGTGATTGCTTACAATGACTTTACTAACATAAAATAAGGGGCACGCTGATGGGCACATTTTATGTTAAGGGGGCAATGTGATGGGGATACCTGGTTTAAAGGGGTACTCTGATGAGGACAACTGATGTAAAGGGGAAATCTGATGGGCACACCTGATGTAAGGAGGGAACACTGATGGGGATACCTAATGTAAGGTGGCAATCTGATGGGCACACCTAATATAAAGGAGCACTCTGATGGGCACACATGATGTGATGGGGACACCTAATGTAAGGGGGCACACTGATGGGGACACCTTATGTAAGGTGGCATTGTGATGGGGGAACCTTATATAATGGGATACTCTGATGGGAACAAATGATGTAAGGGGGCAAACTAATGGGAGACACCAGATGTAAGGGGGCCTTCTGATACAGAAACATGATATAAGTGGGCACTCTAATGGGAATACCTGATGTAAAGTGGCAATCTGATGGTAACACATTACTTAAAGGGGTACTCTAATGGGGACACCTGATATAAGGGGTACTCTGATGGTGGCAACTGATTTATAGGGGTAGTCTGATGGGGCACCCAATGTAATGAATTACTCTGGTAGGGGCACCTGATGTAAGGGGGACCACTAAGGGGCACATAAACATTTATAGAGTATTACCAGAGTGTGTGGAGGAAACAGTAACAAAAGCGCCAGAGAGGCCTCCTTGAAATTTAGTTCAATACCCCTGATGTAGCCCATTCTTCCCCAACCTGGCACCACAGATTGTTTAGTACACAAGGCAGATCGCCGTTCTGTAGGGAAGGCATGGATTCTGTGTTCCTGCAAAGTTACATAGTTACATAGTTACATAGTAGGTGAGTTGGGAGCACCTCCCCACATTTCACAAACTCACTAGCTAGGCACACAGCTAACACTTTGATTGCCCCTGTGTTAACCCCTTTACAACCAGTGTCATTAGTACAGTGACAGTGCATATTTTTTAGCACTAATCACTGTATTAGTGTCACCTACAAAGTGTCAAAAGTGTCACTTAGTGTCCAAATTGTCTGCCTCAATATCGCAGTCCCACTATCAGTCGCTGATCGCTGACATTACTAGTACAAAAAATGTAAATATCCTATTGTTTGTAGACGCTATAACATTTGAGCGAACCAAGCAATATACACATATTGGGATTTCATTTACCAAAAATATGTAGCAGAATACTTTCCAGATATGGATTCCAGACAGCCTTCAGGCCGGATTGACTACCTTTGTTCATTCATAATAGTGTATCCAATTTACTACTCTATATATCCTAAATCTGAGGGGTGTCTGTAAGGACCTGGCCCTCTCACCATTGAGGAACAATTGTCATACTGATTTTAGTGAATTGGGATCCCTTTTGGGCCCAGCGATATACTTGTGACATCCTCCTGGACCTTCCCTCTTCTCTGCACCTCCCCCCCCCCTTCCTCCCCTCCCTCTCTCCTTTATTCTCTTTTGGTTTGCCGGTTCCTGCAATAAGCGCAGCCTCCTGTAGGTCTCCATCTCAGCCTGGTGGGTATCCGTCCTTCTGTGGTGCGGGCGCCATATTAGTTCCGCTGCACTGTCTGGATCATTGGGCAACAACCTTAAGAATAGTCTCTAGAAAGCACAATTTACAGCTGTCAATGAAGTTCGTATCCTTTCCCCCTGAAGAAGACCTCTACTATATATGGTCGAAACGCATTGGGATTCTTTCTGTGTGATTCTCTACAGTTACTATGCCACTTTTTAATGTTCATTGTACAACTGTATAACTATGCATATTATGTATGCCTGCCAGTCTTTGTTATAGAGCTATATTGGCCTAAATTGATGAGAAAATTTGATTGAATTTTTTTTTATTGGATATGTTTCATAGCAGCAAGTAAAAAAAAAAAATATATATATTTTTTTTTTTTTTTAAATTTTCAGTCTTTTTTTATATCGGAAAAAATAAAGGACGCATAGATGCTCAAATACCACCAAAAGAAAGCTTTATTTATGTACAGTGTCACAAGACCGTGCAATTGTCAGTTATAGTAATGCAGTGCCATATCGCAAAAAAATGGCCTGGTCATGAAGGGGGGGTAAACCTTCCGGAGGTCTAGTTTAAGCAAGAATGGACAAAACATGACGTTACTTCATATGTGTTCACTGCGACAGCTCAAGGATGCGGACGCCACTTTATCCAGCCCAACACAAACTCTGCAAAGCTTCTCCCAGCCGCCGGGCGAGAATTAAACAGCAGAGATCACCTTGCCCAAATCAATACCGCTACATGGCAGAGGAGAACAAATAGCCTAATAGTCTCCAGTAAAAAGGCTTCTTGGGGTATAAGTCACTCTGTGCGCCTGCCGGCTCACATATTTGTATGGGGATGACACGGCGATGAAGGGCTCCGACAATTTTTCTGCACTAATACACTACTCAACAACCTTAAAGGAAGAGGGAGGAGGAGGATGAGAGGAGCATAATCATTGTCCGCCACAGTAAATCACAAATGCGGATCATGACATGACTCGAGTGTTCCGTGCGTTTAACTGAAGCTTCTTTATGCAGAAGATGAGGAAGGCAGCGGCCGCTTACCTACTTTAAACTCTAGAAGTTTGTATTGCGGGAGAAAGTTTCTGTCATGGGAAATGTGCTTGTCATGGAATTGTAAAGCAGTATTAACCACTTCACCTCCGCAACATTTACCCCCCCTCCATGACCAGGCCATTTTTTGCGATGCGGCACTGCATTATTTTAACTGAAAATGGCGCGGACATGCGACTCTGTACTTAAATAAAATGTATGTCTTTTTTCCCCCCACAAATAGAGATTTCTTTTGGTGGTATTTGATCATCTCTGCGGTTTTCATTTTTTTGCGCTATAAACAAAAAAAGAGCGACAATTAAAAAAAAAAAAAAAAAAAAAAAAGACAATATTTTTTTTTTTTTGCTTTCTGCTATAAAACCTATCCAAGAAAAAAAAAAAAAAAAAAAAAAAATGAATTCATCAGTTTAAGCCAATATGTGTTCTGCTACATGCTTTTGGTAATAAAAAATCCCAATGAGCGCATATTGATTGGTTTGCGATAGGGTTGCAAGTATCAAGTACAAGTATAAATACTTTTTTCAATTATTTGCCGATACAGATTACCGATACTTTTTTTTTATTTCATATGACAGTGGCACTAATTTGATTTTTTTTTATACAATTTATATATTTTTGTTATTTTTTTTTTTTTTACAATGCTTTCTTCTTTTGAAAAAAGGTAGGGGGGGGGGAGTGGACAATGTTGGTGTTTTTATTTTCTTTATTTTTTTACAATTTAACTTTTAAATATTTATTAAAAAAAAAATATTTTTTTTTTACAAGCCCTTTTGCGCTGAAGATAAATGTACAGGAGACAGAGGCTCCTGTTTATTCATAAACTGAGGCATCATAAACACAGTTTACAATGCTCAGTTATAAATGGACAGTCAGTGATCACTGGAAGGAGCTGGTAAATTACACATTTACTGTCTTTTACCTCCGCTCTCCATCCTGACAGATCTGGTACGAGGAGGACATGGAGGGGGACCGAAGAAGGACCGGAGGACCTGGGGAGCACAGAGGGGGACACGGACAAGGACCGGAGGAGGACAGGGACCGGAGGAGCACATGGAGGGGGACCGGAGAACAGGGATGGGGACCGGAGGAGCACACGGAGGAGGACCAGCGGACAGGGACCGAAGGAGGACAGTGACCGGAGGAGGACATGGAGAACAGAGGGGGACCTGGAGGACTCAGAGGAGGATACAGGGGACTGTTGGGGGTGATCGGTGCGGCGGTGGGGGCAGTTACAATCACGATCTCCCTGTGTGGCTTTCAATAAAGCAGCTGAAAGCCACGGGAAGGAGAGGAGGAGAAGCGGCTTTATTGAAAGCTGTGTGGTTGTAACTGCCCCCACCACCACATCGATCATCTGTGAGGCTGTCCAGGTATCGGATTAGGCATTGGAGCATTTGCACGAGTACAGTACTCATGCAAATGCTCGGTATCGACACCAATACTATGTGTAATTGCAATTCGTATCGAATTTCCAAATTTCGAATTTCCGAATTTTAAAATTTCCAAATTTTCGAAAATTCAAAATTTTCGGAAATTGAAAATTCTAAATTTCAGAAATTGGAGATTTTGGAAATTTGGAAATTGGATCATTTCGGAAATTGGGAAGTTCGGAGATTCGAAATATCCAAATTCCGAAATTCAAAATATCCAAATTCCGTAATTCGAAATATCCAAATTCCGAAATTCTAAATATCCAAATTCCGAAATATCCAAATTCGAAACTTCGGAAATTCGAAACTTCGGAAATTTGAAATTTCAAAATTCGGAAATTCGAAATTTAGAAATTCGGAAATTTGAAATTTCAGAAATTCGGAAATAGGAATGAAAATCCAAAAATTCTAAAGAATGAAAATCCAAAAAGTCAAAAACCCGAAAATCCATAATAATAACTATTAAATTATAGGTATTGGAATTTCCCTTCAAATTTGGCTGTTAGTGAACGTAACGAGTACGAATTTATCTGAAGTTACGAATTATCTGAAATAACGAATGCCATATCTAAACTAACGGAACGTAACGATCTAATAATAATAAATAACAATAATAATAATAAAAACCTTTTGTTATTATTATTTATTTGTTCCATTCCATTTGTTGAGATGCAGCATTCATTATTTCGGATAATTCGTAACTTCAGATAAATTTGTATGCGTCACAAACAGCCAAATTTGAAAGGAAATTCCAATACCTATAATTTAATAGTTAGTTATTATTAGTTAGTTATTATTTCAAATTTTACAGATTTTCTTTCTTTTTTTCAGATTTTCGAATTTTCAGATTTTCGAATTTTCAGATTTTCGAATTTTCAGATTTTCGAATTTTTGAAAAAAAATCGGAAATTAGAAAATTCGGAAATTCGGAAATTAGAAAATTCGGAAATTCAGAATTAGAAAATTTGAAATTAGAAAATTCTATATTCCGAAATTCTAAATTCGGAAATTCGAATCACCTGGCCCTGGTGGTCTGTCATATTTTTATTACAAAACTTTCCTTGATGTTTTATCCCCTCATATGCTGACCCTGTATGGTTCCCTGCTCAAGGGCTCTGTTCCCCACCCACATTTCTCCCATTCCTATAGCTCTGTTATTCCAAAGCATGGTAAGGACCCCTCTATTCCAGACAACTACAGACCCATTGCTCTCTTAAATTCAGATTATAAGATATTATTCACCAAAATCCTTGCCTCTAGACTCTCTGAGCTGATTCTTAAACTAATCCATAGGGACCAGGTGGGTTTTGTCATCGGTAGGCATGCCGGAGACAACACCTGGCGCACAATAGATATAATAGATCTTCTCGATAGATCATCCCGTTCGGCACTGGTCCTGAGTTTAGATGCACAAAAGGCCTTCGATAGGCTGAGTTGGCCCTATATGTTTGCTACTTTACAAGTTTACGGTTTTCAAGGTTCATCTTTAAAAGCCCTAGAGGCTCTTTACTCGACGGTCTAAGCCCAGGTACAGATGTCGTCCCTCCTGTCGCCTAGATTCCCCATGACAAATGGAACTCGCCAGGGGTGTCCCCTATCGTCACTGCTTTTTATCTTATGTCTAGAACCCCTGGCTAAATCTATACATTCTCATCCAGATATTCGTGGGGTGGTGATGCGACAGGAGGAATATAAACTGTTGCTTTTTGCGGACGACGTCTTACTTACTATCACTAACCCACTGATATCACTCCCCTCATTACACAAATTACTATCCTCTTTTGGTGCCATTTCCGGATATAAGGTTAACACTTCAAAAACTGAGGCTCTTCCCATACACATCCCAGAACCCACACTATTGCAACTTAGAGAGGCATATCCTTATAAATTATGTAACACTTCTCTTAAATACTTAGGGGTTCTTCTTACCCCTACCTACTCCTCCCTATACCCTGCTAACTTCCCTCCTCTAATCTTAGACATACATAAATCCCTGTCATCCTGGTCAAAGTACCCCCTATCTCTGTTAGGTAGGATTAATGTTCTTAAAATGTCTATTCTACCTAAACTGCTTTACCATTTCGAGACATTACCAGTTGCCATGCCAGCTTCTCAACTGAAAGCTCTACAGAGATCCTTTCTGAGATTTGTTTGGGGCAGAGGAGCCCATCGTATAGCAAGCTCGGTTGTGTTAGCTCTAAGATCTAGGGGGGGTTTGGGAGCTCTGGATATTACTAAATACTATTATGCCACACACTTGAAAGCTTTGGTCTCATGGTCCACTCTACACGCATCCAATAAGTGGACAGCTATTGAAAAGGGAGTATTGTATCCGGTTCACCCTTGCTCCTTAATTTGGGGAGCCCCATCACCCCTAGACTCCGTTTTTAAACGCCAGTGTACCACTCCAATGGACTTCACTCTAAGTGTTTGGCATAAATGTCTTAAAAGCTATTCCCTTGCCTCTCCATGCCCTCCCCTTATGAATGTGCTGTTTAACCCCGCCATACTAGACAGCATGTCCTTGGGTAGGGTTTTTCCTTGGCTTGACGCACCGTTGTTTCAACTTCGAAACCTGGTCCATTCCATTACAAGGAAGCTCTACTCCTTTGATACCATACGTGAAAAATTTGATATTCCCTCCAGCCTTTTCCATTTTTACTTACAGGTTAGACCTCTTTTCCACTCCAAGTCCTCCTCCCTGACCCTTGACAGACCTACCGCTTTCGAATACTTATGCGCCCAGGGGCCACAGCAGTTACATTTAATATCTTCCATTTACCGCATCCTCCATGAGTCGACCCCTCTTACAGAAGCCACTCACCACTACATGAGGAAATGGTCCCTCCTCTCATTTTTGTTTTTGTAGTATAAACTATACATATATTTTGCTATTAAATAACATTTCTAATCATATGAAGTTAATAACAAGAGTCCCCCTTTACATCAGAGTCCACAGAGTTCTCCTTTTACATATGAACTCGCAGAGTTCCCTTTCACTGTAAGGGGGACTCTGCAGACTCGATGTAAGGGAGAAGTCTGGGGACTCTAACATAAAGGATGCTCTGGGAACCCTGATTTATGGGGGAACACTGAGAACTCTGATGTACGGAGAGGGCTCTGATTGAAGGGGGATCACCGTGGCCCCTGTTGTAAAGTGGAACTCTGATGTAAGGGGTGATCTGAGAATCCTGATTTACCTTAGTGTACTCACTCAGAGGCAGGAGATAGAAAGGGGGGAGACTTCAGTCACAGACAGAGATGGATGGTGAGCTCACTCACTCCTTTGCAAGTCAGCACATCTCACCCAGATGTATCTGAGGCTGCTGGACTTCAAATTTCCAGCCTGCACTTTCCTTTTCTAAGAAGTGTGGGCAGACACAGAGGGGTAGGGCCGGGAGAAAGAGGTGCAGATCAAGCCCTCCCTCCTCTCCCATCTGTGTGTGTGTGTTTGGGGGGGGGGGATTGTTAGTGTTGGCTTTGGGCAGCATTAAAGAGAGTGTAACAGATACTCTCAGCATATGCAACTTCAGCCAGCAACCCTGCTGGGAAGCCATAGTCCAGTCTGAATAATGTGTCTGGGTTTCAGGCAGTCTGAAACCCGGACACATGATTCCAAACCCGAACTGTCTGGGTGAATCCCGGACAGATGGCAACCCTAAGGTAGGCTCTAGCTAGGACTGAACTAACTAGCGCTAAACAGGAATGGAGGACAGAGGGAGAAACCAAACTCACATAGTAAACAAGTTGGAATGTTCCAAAACCACCACTAGATGTCAGCATACAACTGAACATTAACAACCTGTTTCATACTGTAAAAAAGGAAATAGTGGCGCGCAAAGATAAGACTAAATATTTAAAAGACAAGAGACTAACGGATAATAGACCTAAAAACCTCCGGGTAGGTAATAAAGCATAAATATGGTAAAACAATATTAACCAGCAATAGTGCGTAAAATGGTGTGGTAAAACCAAAACATGTGGTGAGAACAATCCTTGTTAAAAATACATCATAAAATTCACATGGTGTGACTGGATAAATAACAGTGCATCCAAATGTATATAAAATCAGTGATGTGATATACAAAAAAATGGTAAAAGTTCCTTCAAAGCGTATAGTGTGTGTCCAATAAATAGTGAGAAGGGGGTGATTCAAACAAATAAATCAATATATCATAAAAGTGATACAAGGACTAAAGTGGTATAAAGTGCAGCGAAGCAAAGGAGATTGGCGAATCTCAAATGCTAAGTGAAGGAAAAATAACTTAGGATAATAGCAGGTCCGTGCCAACTGGTAGATTTAAGTGAAAGGGTAAATGCAAATGCTAGAAATGGTGAATAGCGATTAAGAAATCGCAAGGTAAAAAAGTCCAAAATGAGAAGTCCATATATAGCATGGGTGAATTTTGGTATCTTCTATCCAACAGGCAGGCAAAATATCTGTTCTGAGGTGTCCAATGGTGATAGGGGATATAAGTATAAATCCTGTGCAGTGATCCGTGTATGTATCTCGTGCAATCCTAAAGGGGATATGGGTGGCCCCTTACCTTACAGCTGTTGGATAGACAGCTGTTGGATAGAAGATACCAAAATTCACCCATGCTATATATGGACTTCTCACTTTGGACTTTTTTACCTTGCGATTTCTTAATCGCTATTCACCATTTCTAGCATTTGCATTTACCCTTTCACTTAAATCTACCAGTTGGCACGGACCTGCTATTATCCTAAGTTATTTTTCCTTCACTTGGCATTTGAGATTCGCCAATCTCCTTTGCTTCGCTGCACTTTATACCACTTTAGTCCTTGTATCACTTTTATGATATATTGATTTATTTGTTTGGATCACCCCCTTCTCACTATTTATTGGACACACACTATACGCTTTGAAGGAACTTTTACAATTTTTTTGTATATCACATCACTGATTTTATATACATTTGGATGCACTGTTATTTATCCAGTCACACCATGCGAATTTTATGATGTATCTTTAACAAGGATTGTTCTCACCACATGTTTTGGTTTTACCACACCATTTTACGCACTATTGCTGGTTAATATTGTTTTACCATATTTATGCTTTATTACTAGGGATGAGCCGAACACCCCCGGGTTCGGTTCGCACCAGAACCTTCGAACCGACCGAAAGTTTGCGCGAATTTTCGAACCCTATACGTTATAATGGACGCGAACGTTCGAAATCAAAAGTGCTAATTACAACGGCCAATATGCATGTTAATGTCATAAAACAGGTTTGGGGACCCGGGTCCTGCCCCAGGGGACATATATCAATGCAAAAAGAACTTTTAAAAACTAAGGTTTTTTCGGGAGCAGTCATTTTAATGATGCATAAAGTGAAAAAAAAAAAGTGAAATTTTCCTTTAACCGCTTCAATACAGGGCTTTTAAACACCCTTCCTTACCAGAGCACTTTTTGCGATTCGGCACTGCGTCGCTTTAACTAACAATTGCGCGGTCGTGCAACGTTACACCCAAACAAAATTTACGTCCTTTTTTTCCCACAAATAGAGCTTTCTTTTGGTGGTATTTGATCGCCCCTGCGGTTTTTATTTTTTGCGCTATAAACAAAAGAAGAGCGACAATTTTGAAAAAAAACACAATATTTTTTACTTTTTGCTATAATAAATATCCCATTTTTTAAAAAAAAAAAACTATTTTTTTCCTCAGTTTAGGCCGATACGTATTCTTCTACATATTTTTGGTAAAAAAAATCGCAATAGGCGTATATTGATCGGTTTGCGCAAAAGTTATAGCGTCTACAAAATAGGGGATAGATTTATTGAATTTTTTTTTTTTTTTTTTTTTTACTAGTAATGGCGGCGATCTGCGATTTTTTTTTTTTTCGTGACTGCGACATTGCGGCGGACACTTCGGACACTTTTGACACATTTTTGGAACCATTCACATTTACACAGCGATCGTTGCTCTAAAATTGCAATGATTACTGTGTAAATGTGACTGGCAGTGAAGGGGTTAACTCTAGGGGGCGCTGGAGGGGTTAATATGTTCCCTAATAGAAGTGATTCTAACTGTGGGGGGAGGGGACTTAAGGGGAGGAGACCGATCATGTGTTCCTCCGTACTGGGATCACATGATCGGTCTCCTCTGCACTGACAGGACGTGGAGCTGTGTGTTTACACACACAGCACCACGGTCCCGCACGGTCCCGTTGTTTTAACGGGCAATCGCGGGTGCCCGGCGGACCTCGCGGCCGCCGGGCACTCGCACCGTGTCCCGAGCGATGCCGCGGGCGCGCGCGCGCGCGCGCCGCCGGCGGCGCGCGCGCGCGCCCCCCAGGCGGCCGGGAATGCGAGGACGTCATATGACGCCCACCCAGGATGGTAGATCCACCTTGTGGGCGTCATATGTACATGGGCGGGTATTGAAGTGGTTAAATATGGTACCTGGGGGGTGTCTAAAGTATGCCTGTGAAGTGGCATGTGTTTCCCGTGTTTAGAACTGTCCTTGCACAAAATGACATTTGTAAAGGAAAAAAAGAAGCCATTTAAAACCACTTGCGGCTTTAGGTTTGTTCTTAAGTAGAATCTGAACAGGTACATTATGAAGTGTAGCTCCATCCCAAAAAAATCTATTTTTAAGCTTTTTGGAGAACATAGGGAGGGGTTATCACCCCTGTAACATTTGCTGTCTTTGCACATCTGTTCAGAACATGTCACCTAACTTTCCGTCCCAATGACAAATGTTTTTGGAAAAAGTGGGGTTTTAATTGAAACAAGGATTGGTGATAAAGTATCAGTAGAGAGGAGATACCTTTTTCCCAAATTAAATCTAACAGGATAGAATTACCCTTTCTAGGGGTAGATTTCCTCTCACTTCCTGTTTTCTCTTTCCATTTGCAAGTAGGAGTCGTTTGTAAGTTGGATGTTTGAAAGTAGGGGCCTGGCGTATATACTCTGCAGAAATTTGCCCTATTAGATGTTGGTGTAGCCACAAGACTGGTGGGCACAGGAATGGGCCCTGCTGTGAGTTAATAGATCAAGATTTGTAATTGCATGCACCTGTTGAACAGGGCAGAAAAATTGGGGGTGGTGGTGGTGGTGGGACGGTGTTGCCACAAGACTGTAAGCTCTCACAGTTACTCTTGGTGGGCGCAGGAATGGGCCCTGCTGTGAGTTATTAGATCAAGATTTGTAATGGCAAGCACCTGATGAACAGGGCAGAAAAATTGGGCCTTTGGCGGTGATGGTGGACGGTGTTGCCACAAGACTGTAGGCCCTCATAGTTACTCTTGGTGGGCGCAGGAATGGGCCCTGCTGTGAGTTATTAGATCAAGATTTGTAATTGCAAGCACCTGATGAACAGGGCAGAAAAATTGGGCCTTTGGCGGTGGTGGTGGACGGTGTTGCCACAAGACTGTAAGCTCTCACAGTTACTCTTGGTGGGCGCAAGAATGGGCCCTGCTGTGAGTTATTAGATCAAGATTTGTAATTGCATGCACCTGATGAACAGGGCAGAAAAATTGGGGGTGGTGGTGGTGGTGGACGGTGTTGCCACAAGACTGTAGGCCCTCATAGTTACTCTTGGTGGGCGCAGGAATGGGCCCTGCTGTGAACTATTAGATCAAGATTTGTAATTACCCACCCCTGTTAAACAGGGGCTGAAAAATTGTGCCTTAGGCACTGGTGCTGGTGCCACAACACTGCAACCCCTCACAGATACTGTACTTGGAGCACAGCAGTCACACGTGTTGCGAAGCATTTTTTTAACAAATTGTAATTACCCGCCCCTGTTAAACAGGGGCTGAAAAATTGTGCCTTAGGCACTGGTGCTGGTGCCACAACACTGCAACCCCTCACAGATACTGTACTTGGAGCACAACAGTCACACGTGTTGCGAAGTATTTTTTTAAAAAATTGTAATTACCCGCCCCTGTTAAACAGGGGCTGAAAAATTGTGCCTTAGGCACTGGTGCTGGTGCCACAACACTGCAACCCCTCACAGATACTGTACTTGGAGCACAGCAGTCACACGTGTTGCGAAGCATTTTTTAAAAAAATTGTAATTACCCGCCCCTGTTAAACAGGGGCTGAAAAATTGTGCCTTAGGCACTGGTGCTGGTGCCACAACACTGCAACCCCTCACAGATACTGTACTTGGAGCACAGCAGTCACACGTGTTGCGAAGCATTTTTTTAAAAATTGTAATTACCCGCCCCTGTTAAACAGGGGCTGAAAAATTGTGCCTTAGGCACTGGTGCTGGTGCCACAACACTGCAACCCCTCACAGATACTGTACTTGGAGCACAGCAGTCACACGTGTTGCAAAGCATTTTTTTAAAAAATTGTAAGTACACGCCCCTGTTAAACAGGGGCTGAAAAATTTGCCTTAGGCACTGGTGCTGGTGCCACAACACTGCAACCCCTCACAGATACTGTACTTGGAGCACAGCAGTCACACGTGTTGCGAAGCATTTTTTAAAAAAATTGTAAGTACACGCTCCTGTTAAACAGGGGCTGAAAAATTTGCCTTAGGCACTGGTGCTGGTGCCACAACACTGCAACCCCTCACAGATACTGTACTTGGAGCACAGCAGTCACACGTGTTGCGAAGCATTTTTTTAAAAAATTGTAAGTACACGCCCCTGTTAAACAGGGGCTGAAAAATTTGCCTTAGGCACTGGTGCTGGTGCCACAACACTGCAACCCCTCACAGATACTGTACTTGGAGCACAGCAGTCACACGTGTTGCGAAGCATTTTTTTATAAAAATTGTATGTACACGCCCCTGTTAAACAGGGGCTGAAAAATTGTGCCTTAGGCACTGGTGTGGTGGCATGGATCATTGAGGAGGAGGAAGAGGATAGTCAGTGAACATAAGAGGACAGTCACTCAGCATCAGCATAGGCAGTCTTGAAGGGATGTGATATTAAAAATTATTCGGTTATATCCGCCTCAGGTGCCTGGTAGCTGGTGGTGATCCAAGACTGATTCATTTTGATGAAGGTCAGTCGATCAACCGAGGCGGTGGACAGGCGCACCCTATGATCGGTGACAAATCCTCCAGCAGCACTGAATGTGCGTTCGGAAAGAACGCTGGAGGCAGGACAGGCCAGTAGCTCAATTGCATACTGTGCAAGCTCTGGCCAGTGATCCATCCTCAGGACCCAGTAAGCCAGAGGATTTTCGGTGGGAAAGGTGTCCAAGTCTGACCTTGCCCCAAGGTATTCCTGCACCATGTATATCAGACGCTGGCGATGGTTGCTGGAACCGATCATACCTTGGGGCTGCGGACTAAAAAATTGTCTGAACGCATCGGTCAGACGTCCACCTTCCCCACCGCTCCTTCTGCTACTGACCGAAGCCTCAGCAACTCGTCGCCCAGGACCAGGAGTTTGTAGCCTCCCAGTTTCTGGGAACGCGTTGCACAGACCTTTCTGCAAGGCCTCCCTGAGATGTCTCATCCTCTGCTCCCTCTGCGACGGCAAGATAAGGTCCGCAACCTTACCCTTGTACCGCGGATCAAGGAGAGTGGCCAGCCAGTAATGGTCCCTCTCCTTGATCCGAAGAACACGAGGATCCTTCCGCAGGCTTTGCAGGATCAGGGAGGCCATGCAGCGTAGGTTAGCTGAGGCATTCGGTCCGGAGTCTTCTGGGTCACTGAGGATGACATGATCGCCAGCCACCTCCTCCCAGCCACGTACAAGTCCACTGGTTTGTTGGGACTGTACATCATCCCTAAAAGACTGCTGCTGCTGATGCTGAGTGCCAGGCTCCACCTCCATGCTCACACAATCCTCCTCCTCCTCCTCCTCCTCCTCCTCCTGCTCCTCCTCCTCTCCTCTTCCTGTGTGATGGGTGGGACAGAAGGAACACTGTCCGGATAAAGGGGGCCTTGAGAGGCAAGGAAGTCCTCCTCTTCCTGCCTCTGTTCTGCCTCAAGTGCCCTGTCCATTATCCCACGCAGCGTATGCTCCAACAGGTGGACAAGAGGGACAGTGTCACTGATGCATGCACTGTCACTGCTCACCATCCTCGTGGCCTCCTCAAATGGTGAGAGGACAGTGCATGCATCCCTGATCATGCTCCACTGACGTGGGGAAAAAAAACCAAGCTCCCCTGACCCTGTCCTGGTGCCATAGTCGCAAAGGTACTCATTGATGGCCCTCTGCTGCGTGTGCAGTCGCTGCAGCATGGCCAACGTTGAGTTCCACCTGGTGGGCATGTCACATATTAGGCGGTTCTTGGGCAGGTTCAGCTCCTTTTGCAGCTCAGTCAGCCGAGCACTGGCATTATAAGATCGGCGGAAATGCACACAGACTTTCCTGGCCTGCCTCAGGACATCCTGTAAGCCTGGGAACCTGCCCAAGAACCGCTGCACCACCAGGTTGAGGACGTGAGCCATGCAGGGCACATGGGTGAGCTGCCCCTGTCGCAGGGCGGAGAGGAGGTGGTGCCATTGTCAGAAACGACCATTCCTGGCTTAAGCTGACGTGGCGTCAACCACCTCTCGGCCTGCCCCTGCAGAGCTGCCAGAACCTCTGGCCCAGTGTGGCTCCTGTCCCCCAAACACACCAGCGCAAGCACGGCATGGCATCTTTTTGCCTGCGTACTTGCGTAGCCCCTTGTACGCCTACGGAGCACCGCTGGTTCCAAGGACAGAGCACTGGAGGAAGAAGAAGAGGAGGGGGT
The DNA here is from genome assembly GCA_028564925.1 of Lithobates sylvaticus. Taxonomy (NCBI): domain Eukaryota; kingdom Metazoa; phylum Chordata; class Amphibia; order Anura; family Ranidae; genus Lithobates; species Lithobates sylvaticus. The sequence goes on along the minus strand of CM053036.1, from coordinate 57,483,998 downwards.
GGAGGAGAGAGGTGTGTCACAACCAGTAGCAGTAGTAGCGTTTTGGAGGCGTGGTGGCGGAACAACCTCCAACACTACTGCCCTTGTCCTGCATCCCTCCCAGCTGCCAATAGAGTGACCCAATGGGCCGTGAAAGAAAGGTACCGTCCCTGTCCATGCCTGCTGGACCATGAGTCAGCGGTAATATGCACCTTACCGCTGACCGCCCTGTCCAGCGAGGCATGGACATTGCCCTCCACATGCCGGTAGAGAGACGGAATCGCCTTCCGTGAGAAAAAGTGGCGTTTGGGAACCTGCCACTGAGGAACCGCACATTGAACAAACTCACGGAAGGGGGCCGAGTCTACCAACTGAAAAGGCAGCAGTTGAAGTGCTAGCAATTTAGCCAAGCTAGCATTCAACCGCTGGGCATGTGGATGGCTGGGAGTGTACTTCTTTCTACGGTCCAGCAGCTGGGGCAGGGAAATTTGCCTGCTGCAATCGGACGTCGGTGTACTGCAAGTACTTGGTTGTGACACACCTAATTCTACACCTTCAGTCCTCTCAGAGCAGCTTTCAGAGAGGACTGAAGGTGTAGTGGGGATGGAGATCCCAGCTGATGAGGAGCAAGGAGAGGTCCGCTTAGTTCTTTGGTGTGGGTCTTTTATGTGTGCCTGCCAACGAGCTGCATGGCAGGTCGACATATGTCTGGTCATGCTTGTGGTGCCCAAGCGGCTGATGTTTTGGCCACGCGAGATACGCTTGAGACAAATATTGCAAATAGCAGTGGTGCGATCTGATGCACTCGTCTCAAAAAAGGCCCACACCAAAGAACTTTTCTGATAACGTGCAGAGGCAGCGCCCTGCACAGGCGGAGCTCTGCGGTGTTGTACAGTTGCTGTGCTGGCCTCTACCTGCCCTCCAGGGGGCATCCTGCCTCGTTGGACATGTGACGCCGCATCCTCCTCCTCCTCGTCCTCCTCCTCATCCTCTCTCCCTTCAGGCACCCACGTGGAGTCAGTGACCTCATCATCCCCTCCCTCTTCACCACTAGAGCAAACCTGGCAGTAAACTGCAGCTGGTGGAACAGTACTGCCAGATTCCTCAAGCTGGGTATCATCATCCGAGCCTTCGAATCGTTGGGCATCCTCCTGGAGCATGTACCCAACACTGTGCTCAAAGAGTTCGGGGGACTCCTCAGGAGGACATGGTGGGTCTAGGGAAGGGGTGGCTGATGATGCTCTGCCAGTACCCTGAGCCTGGGTGAGAGAGGATGAGGAGGATGAGGAGGGCTTGGTCATCCATTCTACCAAGCCTTCAGCATGATGCGGCTCCACATGTCCAGCTGCCGAAAACAAAGACGCGCGTGTCCCATGGCCACGTGCTGATGACGATGCACGACAACGTCCACGGCCACGGCCACGTCCACGAGAAACAGAGCCTGCCTGCCCTGTGTTCTTGGCTCTGCACGCTCTGCCTCCCCTTGGCGGTCTTCCAGCCATTGTAGTCGGTAGTCCTGTGGGTGCTGCTGAGAAGAATATATAGGAGCTCTGTGTGATGCCACTAACACACTAGAAGTCCTATGGGTGCTTCTGCAAAGAAAATAGAGGAGCTCTGTGTGATGCCACTAACACACTAGAAGTCCTGTGGGTGCTGCTGAGAAGAAAATATAGGAGCTCTGTGTGATGCCACTAACACACTAGAAGTCCTATGGGTGCTTCTGCAAAGAAAATAGAGGAGCTCTGTGTGATGCCACTAACACACTAGAAGTCCTGTGGGTGCTGCTGAGAAGAAAATATAGGAGCTCTGTGTGATGCCACTAACACACTAGAAGTCCTATGGGTGCTTCTGCAAAGAAAATAGAGGAGCTCTGTGTGATGCCACTAACACACTAGAAGTCCTATGGGTGCTTCTGCAAAGAAAATAGAGGAGCTCTGTGTGATGCCACTAACACACTAGAAGTCCTGTGGGTGCTGCTGAGAAGAAAATATAGGAGCTCTGTGTGATGCCACTAACACACTAGAAGTCCTATGGGTGCTTCTGCAAAGAAAATAGAGGAGCTCTGTGTGATGCCACTAACACACTAGAAGTCCTGTGGGTGCTGCTGAGAAGAAAATATAGGAGCTCTGTGTGATGCCACTAACACACTAGAAGTCCTATGGGTGCTTCTGCAAAGAAAATAGAGGAGCTCTGTGTGATGCCACTAACACACTAGAAGTCCTGTGGGTGCTTCTGCAAAGAAAATAGAGGAGCTCTGTGTGATGCCACTAACACACTAGAAGTCCTGTGGGTGCTGCTGAGAAGAAAATATAGGAGCTCTGTGTGATGCCACTAACACACTAGAAGTCCTATGGGTGCTTCTGCAAAGAAAATAGAGGAGCTCTGTGTGATGCCACTAACACACTCAAAGTCCTGTGGGTGCTGCTGAGAAGAAAATATAGGAGCTCTGTGTGATGCCACTAACACACTAGAAGTCCTATGGGTGCTTCTGCAAAGAAAATAGAGGAGCTCTGTGTGATGCCACTAACACACTAGAAGTCCTATAGGTGCTTCTGGGAAGAAAATATAGGAGCTCTGTGTGATGGGACTAACACACTTCAAGTCCTATAGGTGCTTCTGGGAACAAAATATAGGATCTCTGTGTGATGGGACTAACACACTTCAAGTCCTATGGGTGCTTCTGGGAAGAAAATATAGGTCTGTGTGATGGGACTAACACACTTCAAGTCCTATAGGTGCTTCTGGGAACAAAATATATGATCTCTGTGTGATGGGACTAACACACTTCAAGTCCTATGGGTGCTTCTGGGAAGAAAATATAGGTCTGTGTGATGGGACTAACACACTTCAAGTCCTATAGGTGCTTCTGGGAACAAAATATATGATCTCTGTGTGATGGGACTAACACACTTCAAGTCCTATAGGTGCTTCTGGGAAGAAAATATAGGTCTGTGTGATGGGACTAACACACTTCAAGTCCTATAGGTGCTTCTGGGAACAAAATATATGATCTCTGTGTGATGGGACTAACACACTTCAAGTCCTATAGGTGCTTCTGGGAAGAAAATATAGGTCTGTGTGATGGGACTAACACACTTCAAGTCCTATAGGTGCTTCTGGGAACAAAATATATGATCTCTGTGTGATGGGACTAACACACTTCAAGTCCTATAGGTGCTTCTGGGAACAAAAATATATGATCTCTGTGTGATGGGACTAACACACTTCAAGTCCTATAGGTGCTTCTGGGAAGAAAATATAGGTCTGTGCGATGGCACTAACACACTTCAAGTCCTTTAGGTGCCTCTGGGAACAAAATATATGATCTCTGTGTGATGGGACTAACTTGCTTCAAGTCCTATAGGTGCTTCTGGGAAGAAAATATAGGTCTGTGTGATGGGACTAACACACTTCAAGTCCTATAGGTGCTTCTGGGAACAAAATATATGATCTCTGTGTGATGGGACTAACACACTTCAAGTCCTATAGGTGCTTCTGGGAAGAAAATATAGGTCTGTGTGATGGGACTAACACACTTCAAGTCCTATAGGTGCTTCTGGGAACAAAATATATGATCTCTGTGTGATGGGACTAACACACTTCAAGTCCTATAGGTGCTTCTGGGAAGAAAATATAGGTCTGTGTGATGGGACTAACACACTTCAAGTCCTATAGGTGCTTCTGGGAACAAAATATATGATCTCTGTGTGATGGGACTAACACACTTCAAGTCCTATAGGTGCTTCTGGGAACAAAATATATGATCTCTGTGTGATGGGACTAACACACTTCAAGTCCTATAGGTGCTTCTGGGAAGAAAATATAGGTCTGTGTGATGGGACTAACACACTTCAAGTCCTTTAGGTGCTTCTGGGAACAAAATATATGATCTCTGTGTGATGGGACTAACACACTTCAAGTCCTATAGGTGCTTCTGGGAAGAAAATATAGGTCTGTGTGATGGGACTAACACACTTCAAGTCCTATAGGTGCTTCTGGGAACAAAATATAGGATCTCTGTGTGATGGGACTAACACACTTCAAGTCCTATAGGTGCTTCTGGGAAGAAAATATAGGTCTGTGTGATGGGACTAACACACTCAAGTCCTATAGGTGCTTCTGGGAACAAAATATATGATCTCTGTGTGATGGGACTAACACACTTCAAGTCCTATAGGTGCTTCTGGGAAGAAAATATAGGTCTGTGTGATGGGACTAACACACTTCAAGTCCTATAGGTGCTTCTGGGAACAAAATATATGATCTCTGTGTGATGGGACTAACACACTTCAAGTCCTATGGGTGCTTCTGGGAAGAAAATGTAGGTCTGTGTGATGGGACTAACACACTTCAAGTCCTATAGGTGCTTCTGGGAACAAAATATATGATCTCTGTGTGATGGGACTAACACACTTCAAGTCCTATAGGTGCTTCTGGGAACAAAAATATATGATCTCTGTGTGATGGGACTAACACACTTCAAGTCCTATAGGTGCTTCTGGGAAGAAAATATAGGAGCTCTGCCTGCCTGCCACGAACACACTACAAGTCCTATAGGTGCTTCTGGGAACAAAATATAGGAGCTCTGCCTGCCTGCCACGAACACACTACAAGTCCTATAGGTGCTTCTGGGAACAAAATATAGGAGCTCTGCCTGCCTGCCACGAACACACTACAAGTCCTATAGGTGCTTCTGGGAACAAAATATAGGAGCTCTGCCTGCCTGCCACGAACACACTACAAGCCCCTCTTTCTAAATCAATCTTTCTAAATGAATCTATCTAACTCAATCTCTCTAAGTAAATCTCTCTAACTAACTAAATCCAGCAGAGTGTCACAGAACTATCCTGCTCTATCTACGCCGGAACAGCATGTGACCGGCGCAGACGGCGTGGCGGCCTTTTATAGGGGGGGGGCGTGTACTAAAGCCCCTGAGCTGTAATTGGCTACAGGCGTCCTGCCTGTAGCCAATTATGGCTCTTCGAGTTTCCGGCGCTGTGATTGGCCAAGCATGCGGGGTCACAGTGCATGCTTGGCCAATCATCAGCCAGCAATGCACTGCGCCGGCCGCGCCGGCCGCAATGCATTGCGGGGCCGCTCGCATCACACGAACGTGATGCGAGCGGCCAAAATAGTTCTGGGCTCGCCGAGCGAGCGAACACCCGGTGCTCGATGCGAACATGGGTTCGCATCGAGCACCGGGCCCATCCCTAGGTCATAGCTGGTGGAAGGGGCCAGCAGGGCGCTGTACAGAGCTTCCTGAAAACATCACAGTGCCCTGCCTCAGTATTCTCTCAATGAGCCCTCAGCCCCGATGCAAGCAGTGGGCTGGCTCTTGGGAGGAGTTATGCAAATATCAAAATGCCTTGATGGGCGGGTGTCAGTCTGCAGGGGTAGGCATTCCTAGGTAGGCTGTATTTGCATGCAGACCACCCTAGGGAACTCCCACATGTGATGTTGAGCCTCCATTAGTGAGAGAACTGAAATTCAACGAATGGAAGGGGTGGGCCATGATGCTGGACATCCTCCAGCCAGGAAATGAGGTGGGCTCTATCTGACTTGCTGTAGCTTCTAATGCACATTGTGGGAAGCTGACAGTGTGCAGTGAAATCAGAGTAAGCCATTACAGTACAGGAGAGGAGCCGGTACAACTGTGCAAGCCTGAAGGGAAGGCTGGAGTTCCACTTTAAATTACACACTTAATATGAATCTTAGCAGTCGGCAGTAACTGGAAGAGACAGTTTCATACCTATAGTATATTTCAGCTAAAATATTAATATTAGATGTCTTTTTTTATTGTTCATGTAGATGAGAATAGAATTTCCAGGGAGATCTGAGGCCCGGAGCCAGCGTGTGAAATAATCAGCTTCATCTGTTCTCTATATTGAGAGATTTATTAATATACAGGCACAACATTGTATTATTAATTATCTGTTCTATATACACAGTATATATTTTGACTACTTTTTACAATTTCGAACATTATTTTCGAAATGTGCTCATAATTATCAATTTTCCCATTTCAAATTTTTTGTATGTTTTCCTTTCATATGAGGTGTTTAACCACTTGCCGACCGTGCGCTATAGCCGAATGGCGGCTACAGCACGGTCGTCCAGTTCTGGGACACCGTCATTTGATGGCTTTTTGTCATCACGTCAGTGCTGTCCAAACAGTGCTCACTAGTGCTGCCGATCTGTGCTGCCAATCAGTGCCCATCAGTACCTCCTCATCAGTGTCACCTATCAGTGCCGCCTCATCGATGCCAATCAGTGCTTCTTCATCAGTGCCCATTAGTGCTTCCTCATCAGTGCCCATCAGTGCCTCCTCATCAGTGCCCATCAGTGCTTCCTCATCAGTGCCCATCAGTGCTTCTTCATCAATGCCCATCATTATCGCCTCATCAGCACCCATCAGTGCCCATTAGTGCTTCCTCATCAGTGCTTCCTTATCAGTGCCCATCAGTGCCCATCAGTGCTGCCTATCAGTGCTGCTATCAGAGGAACATGCAATCACATAAGACAACAGGTTGTAGTGGCTCCAAACCGTATACTACAGAACAATATTAACCCAATACAGTTCAATACAACACACAAAAAATACATATAAGTGGTACAGAACACCCACACTGGTCACATGTACTAAAGAAAGAATCAGGATGATCATCCTCATTCAATGAGCAATGGATGCTCCTACATTTCTTGCATAGGTGTGCGCAGCCTATTGCATTAGGGTATGCACCCATCCCCAAAGCTCAAATACACATGCATTAATGTGTGTCTACATATATATGGCCCTGGTACAATAATCTCCCTGCCGACACAGTGAAAGGGACGTGCGTAAGCAGGAGAGCTTTTCCATCTCCTGGCCGGCACACAGAGCGATAATGCTAATTAGGGATGGGCCAAACAGACCCCTGTTTGGTTTTCACCAAAACTTCGAACACCGCAAAAGTTCGGACCCGAATATCGAACCCCATTAAATTCATGGGACCCAAACATCAAAAATCAAAAGTGGCAATTTTGAAGGCTTATATGCGAGTAATTGGGCATACAATGCTTATAGGGGTCCGGGTCCTGCCCTGGGGGACATGTATCAATAAAAAAAAGTCTGTGAAAAATTAAATTTTTTAATGAGCAGTGATTTTTTGATTTTTTAAAGTGAAAGCACAAAAATTAAAAATTCCTTCCAATATAGTGCCTGTGGGGTCCCCTTAAGCCCCATACACACGCACGGATTATCCGAGGACCAGGTCCGTCGGATCATGTCCGTCGTACTTTGTCCGATGTTGGTTTTGCGTACACACGGTCGGACAAAGTTGTCGGAAAATCCGATCATTCTGAACGTGGTGACGTTTGTTGCCTACGACGGGACTACGTAGAGGCTAGTAGCCAATAGCTTTGGTCTTGTAATGTGATCTGAGCATGCGTAGCACTTTGTCCGTCGGAATTCGCTACACACGATTGGATTTGGTGTGATCGGACTTTGTTGTCAAAAAATCTATCCAGCAGGAGATAGGACTTTGTCCGTCAGACAATACGATGAAAACTGTCCGATGGTGCCTACACACGGTCGGAATTTCCGACAACATTGTCTGATAGGACAGAATCCATCGGAAAATCCGACCGTGTGTATGGGGCTTTAGTCTACCTGTAAAGTGGCAGATCTGTACCATGTCTAGAATCTGCTGCAGCAATAATTTCATTTATAAAGCCCAACAAAAAAGATTTTTTGGATACATTCTGGTGTCACTTTGACTTTGGATAGAAGTAACGGGTGTGTAAAAATTAGTCTTTGGGTGTCGGTGGTGCCCCTATAGAGGTACTCTTGATAAAAGCAAGAATTGGTCTTGCTGTAAAAAATTGCAATGATATGCACCTGTCAAACAGGTGCAGAAATATTACTCTTTGGGTGTCTGGGGTGCCTTCCCACCGTAACCCTATAGAGGTCCTCTTGATGAAGGCAAAAAAAATTGCAATGATATGCACCTGTCAAACAGGTGCAGAAAAATTTGTCTTTGGGTGTTAATTAGTCTTTGGGTGTCAAAGCTAGGCAGCCTCGAAGTCCTGCAGAGATTTCACATCCCAAAAAGTATTAATCAGTGACATCGGCATCAGGGGCTTCACAGTTGGTAATCCAGAACTGATTTTTTTTTATAAAAGTCAAACGGTCCACGGAGTCTGTGGACAGATGCGTTCTATGATCAGTAACGAAACCTCATGCAGCACTGAATGCCCCTCCAGAAAGCACGCTGGATGTAAGGCAGCCCACCAACTCAATAGCATACTGGGCAAGTTCTGGCCAGTGGTCTATTCTCATGTCCCAGTAAGTCAGTGAATCGTCAGCTGGAAAGCTCTCCATCTCTGTTTTAGCCCTGAGGTAATCGTCCACCCTGTGATGCAGACCCTGCAGATGGTATGTGAAAGTTGACAGCCCTGGGCGGCGAGGACTAAAAAAATTCCGGCAGGAATAGATGTGGACAAGGAGGCAGGTTTATCCACTCTGGCAACGGCAGGGGACTTCACACTTGTCTCTGTTTGCGTGACAGAGGATGAGGAGGATGAGGAGGATGAGGAAGGTTTAGTAAGTCAGTGCACCACCTCCTCTCTATGTTGTGGCTGGATAGCACTGGCAAACTCCCTAATAGGGATGAGCCGAACACCCCCCAGTTCGGTTCGCACCAGAACCTGCAAACGGACCGAAAGTTTGCACGAACGCTAGAACCCTATTAGTTACAATGGACGCGAACGTTCGCAATCTAATGTGCTATTTATAACGGCCAATATGCATGTTATCGTCCTAAAAAGGGTTTGGGGACCCGGGTCCTGCCCCAGGGGACATGTATCAATGCAAAAAGAAGTTTTAAAAACGGCCGTTTTTTCTGGAGTGCTCATTTTAATGATGCATAAAGTGAAAAAAAAATGTAAAATATTCCTTTAAATATGGTACCTGGGGGGTGTCTAAAGTATGCCTGTGAAGTGGCATGTCTTTCCCATGTTTAGAACTGTCTATGCACAAAATTACATTTGTAAAAGAAAAAAAGCCATTTAACCACTTAAGACCAATTTGCAGCCAAAGGACCAGGTCCCTTTTTGTGATTCGGCACTGCGTCGCTTTAACTGACAATTGCACGGTCATGCGACGTGGATTCCAAACAAAATTGGCGTCCTTTTTTTCCCACAAATAGAGCTTTCTTTTGGTGGTATTTGATCACCTCTGTGGTTTTTATTTTTTGCGCTATAAACAAAAATAGAGTGACAATTTTGAAAAAAATTCAATATTTTTTACTTTTTGCTATAATAAATATCCCCAAAAAATATATTAAAAAAAAACATATTTTTTCTTCAGTTTAGGCCGACACGTATTCTTCTACATATTTTTGGTAAAAAAAATCGCAATTAGCCATTATTGATTGGTTTGCGCAAAAGTTATAGCGTTTACAAAATAGGGGATAGTTTTATAGCATTTTTATTAATATTTTTTTTTTACTAATAATGGCGGCGATCAGAGATTTTTATTGTGACTGCGACATAATGGCAGACACATCGGACATTTTTGTCATTTATACAGCAATCAGTGCTATTCCTGTGTAAATGACATGACTGAATATTAGGCAGATGCCTGTGTTGCACAAAATAAACTACACAACATCAGCAATGAGGGGGTAGATTCAGGTGTATGCTGTGCAGTGTGCAAGAGGCACACTACACCCACTATAACAGCGCTAGGTTAGGAAGCAAAGCAAAGCTGACACGGTCCCTGCCTATCCTGCTCTCTCCCTGAACACTACACTCACTGTAACAGCACTATCTAAGAAGTATAAAGCACAGCTGACAATGTCCCTGCCTATCCTGCTCTCTATGAACGCCGCACAACACTACACAAGGCCGCCGCACTGGCGTCTTTTATAGTGTGGGGCGTGTACTAAACCCCCCTGAGCTATAATTGGCCACAGGCATCCTGCGGGGTCACAGTGCATGCTTGGCCAATCATCAGCCAGCAATGCACTGTGACTGGCGCAGTGCATTGTGGGCCATTCATATCACGTGAATTTGATGCGAACGGCCCACAAAGTTCTGGTTTCGACGAATGGCCGATGTTCGATTCGAAAATGGGTTCGAATCGAACACCGGGCTCATCCCTACTCCCTAAACAGAGGAAATGATGCCCTGCCTGAGGACTGACCACAACGTCCACCTTTGTCTGTGGACACATTTGTTGCTGGCCCCCTTACAGTGCCAAAGGAACATCTGCCTCTCCTTGTTGTCCTCCCAGACATTACTGGGAGGGAGAGGGCAGTGCTTATAAGCAAATGTAAAGAAGAAGTTGAAATCTGTGCGTAGATGCACTTTAATCAATGTGAAGAGGTGTTTGGTGCACTTTAATTTGAGTACTTACACTACACAGATACACTCCATGTATACACTATAATATACTGCAATATAATGCGCCAAATGTACAGTGACACACAGAACTATATGACGTTAAACTGGCAGTAACGCACCCAAAACTATATGGCGTTAAACTGGCAGTAACGCACACAAAACTATATGGCGTTAAACTGGCAGTAATGCACACAAAACTATATGGCGTTAAACTGGCAGTAAGGCACACAGAACTGTATGGCGTTAAACTGACAGTAACACACACAGAACTATATGGCATTAAACTGGCAGTAATGCACACAGAAGTAAATGGCATTTAAACTGGCAGTAACGCACACAGAACTATATGGCGTTAAACTGGCAGTAATGCACGCAGAACTATATGGCGTTAAACTGGCAATAATGCACACAAAATTAAATGGCGTTAAACTGTCCGTAACGCACAGAGAACTATATGGTGTTAAACTGTCAGTAATGCACACAGAAGTAAATGGCGTTAAACTGTCAGTAACGCACACGGAACTATATGGCGTTAAACTGACAGTAACGCGCACACAAGTAAATGGCATTAAACTGGCAGTAACACACAAAACTATATGGCGTTAAACTGGAAGTAATGCACACAAAACTATATGGCATTAAACTGGCAGTAACGCACACAAAACTATATGGCGTTAAACTGGCAGTAACGCACACAGAATTATATGGTGTTAAACTGGCAATAACACACACAGAAGTAAATGGCGTTAAACTGGCAGTAACGCACACAGAACTATATGGTGTTAAACTGACAGTAACACACACAGAAGTAAATGGCGTTAAACTGGCAGTAACGGACACAGAACTATATGGCGTTAAACTGGAAATAATGCACACAAAACGATATGCCGTTAAACTGGTAGTAACGCACACAGAACTATATGGCGTTAAACTGGCAGTAACGCACACAGGACTATATGGCGTTAAACTGACAGTATCGCACACAGAAGTAAAGGGCGTTAAACTAGCAGTAACGCACACAGAAGTAAATGGCATTAAGCCCGCTATCATAGCAATCTGCACTGCTGTAATCAATAGGAGAAGTACAACCAAACAGGCTTTGGCTGTACTTCTCCTTTAATAAATCTATCACATGACCAGTCTCTCTGCTCCTGTTTGGCATCACTTGCAACAATTGATAAATGTCCCCCTCACCTAGTCCAGTATCTCCCTTGTACCCCCCTCTCTAGGGGCCTTTGCCACACAAAACACCATTTCCGAGTCAAGGGCCTCCTCTGCACCCACCCCCTAGTCCAGGGCCTCCTTTGCACTCCGCTCCTAGTTCAAGGCCTCCTCTACATCCCACCCCAAGTTCAGAGACTCCTCTGCACCCTGCTCTCTGAATCCAGGTCCTTTACCACATCAACCCCAAGTTTCAAGTCCAGAGCCTCCTCTGCACCCCCCTCCTATTTCAGAGCCTCCTATGCACTCTCCCTCTCCTAATCCAGGATCTTTGCCATACCAACGCTTTTATAGCCCAGGGGCCTTCTCTGCACCCCCCACTTCAGCACCTCCTCTGCACCCCCTCCCAGTCCAGGGCCTCCTTGCACCCCGCTCCTAGTCCAAGGCCTCCTCTACAGCCCACCCCAAGTTCAGAGCCTCCTCTGCACCCTGCTCTCTGAATCCAGGTCCTTTACCACATCAACCCCACTTTTCAAGTCCAGGACCTCCTCTACACCCCCCAGTCCAGGGCCTCCAGTGTACTCCCCTCCTACTCCAGGTCCTCCTCTGCATCCCCCACTCCAGGTCCTCCTATGCATCCCCCACACCCCCCAGTCCAAGGCCTCCTCTGCCTCCAGTGTCCCCACCTCCTCCTCCTCCCACTCCAGGTCCTCCTCTGCATCCCCCACTGCACCCCCCCCCCCAGCCCAGGTCCTCCTATGCATCCCCCAGTTCAGCCTTCCCTGCACCCCCCAGCCCAGGACCTCCTCTGCAACTCCCAGTCCAAGGCCTCCTCTGCACTCCCCGCTAGTCCAGGGCCTCCTCTGCATCCCCTTGTCCAGGGCACCCTGTGTATTCCCCACCTAGTCCAGGATCTCCTCTGAACTTCCCTCCTAGTCCAGGGCCTTGTCTGCACACCCCTCCTAGTCAAGGGCCTCGTCTGCACTCCCCATATCCTAATCCAGGGTCTTTGCCACACCAACCCTTTTCTAGGCCTTCTCTGCATCCCCCACTCCAGCACCTCCTCTGCACCCCCCCCCCCAGCCCAGGGCCTCTAATGTACCCCCCAGTCCAGGGCTTCCTCTGCAACCCCCCAGCCCAGGACCTCCTCTGCATCCCCCAAGTCCAGGGTCTCCTTTGCGACCCACAGGTCAGGGCCTTCCCTGCACCTCTCAGCCCAGGGCCTTCTCCGCACTCCTCAGCTCAGGGCCTCCTCCGCATGCCCCCCCATCAGCCCAGGGCATTCACTGCCCCCTCCAGTTCAGGGCCTCCTCCGCATCCCCCCTTAGCCCAGGGCCTTCACTGCACCCCCCAGTCCAGGGCCTCCTCTGCAACCCCCTGCCCAGGGCCTCTTCTGAACTAACCCCCAATCCAGGGCCTCCTCTGCACCCAGGGTCTTCTTTGAAGCCTCCCCTTCTCTGTGATGCCTCACACAAAAAAGACATAGGCTGTTTGGGCACTGGGCAGGGGGGGGGGGGGCGCTCGCACTGGGTGCCTCTGCTCCAGGTTGTCATTGGAGAGCAGAGTGATTCAGCGCTGGTGAACTAGTGTCTTCCTCCTATTTGATCCTCTGGTATTTGGAAAACGATGCAGCGGGTGCTGCCTATCCATTACACTTGACTGGGCTGCAGTAACACCTTTAACCCCCCAGCTGTGCCCCCATAGATGCGTCACCCGTGGTTTCGGCCCTGTTTCCTGATATTCAGGAAAATGCCGGGGAACTCAGTTCTGGCACCTCCAGCAGTGAATGTAAATAATGACAAGGAGTGATGGGGTATGCTGGAGGGTCTATTCATAATGGCTGCTGAGGGATCTATTGTCACTGGGCATATCTATTGCTGCTGGTGGGGGGATCTTTTTTGCTGGGGGTGAATTGTTGATGGGAGAGGCCTACTGTTGAGGGAGAGGTCTCTTTTTGCTGGCTACTGGGAGATATATTGTTGCTGGGGTGGATCTATTGTAGCTAGGGGAGGCTATAGTTGCTAGGGAATTTACTGTTCCTGGGAAAGCTATAGTTGCTGGGGGGTTTCTATTGTTGCTGAGGGGGGACCAACACAGCAAACAGGGAGCTTTGAGGAAAGAGTTTATGTAAGGTCGTAGATACAACCTGTTACCTGCACTCTTCAGGCAATTGAGGCCTTGTGAGTCATTTGAATATGTTTTTTAAATAGTTACTGATGCAAGCTCCTTTCACCTATCCTGAACCTGTATTTTTGCAAAAAAACTGCCTCATTCGTTTATTTTTTTCTATCACAGAAAGAAAATACAGATATAAAAAGTAAAATAGAAAATTGAAAACAGCAGTAAAGAAATAACTTTGAAATTCACAACGTGAAAAAACACAAACACAAAAAACACCATATGTAATAAACGTATGTAGCACCCTCCTAGGTAGCTGCCTACCAGGAAGATTGTCAAACAAAGTTAGGGTGCTCTCTGCCTACCAGGGAGCAGGATCTATTGGTAAGGTCTGCTCATTGTGCTCAGGTGCATCTTGGCTTGTCTGAATGTCCCACACTGGTCCAATAGGGAGGCACATTGTACAGTGGGAGGGGACCTGGCAAATGAGGGCACAGGTGTTGTTACAACCCTGGCTATTGGCAGAGGAAAGTGCCTCGATGCTGCTGGGATACTGTATAAATGCCAAGGGCACATGTGCTCGGGGTTTTTCAGCTGCCACTCCTCTGTAGAAGTTGTCATGCGGCCTTGGGTAGTTAACCTAAGGGCCTGAAATCACAGAGGAGCTGAACCCAGAGGTCCTGTAGTGCTGTCTGGAAGGGGGGACACCAGCAAGGATCTTATTCTGAGTACAGATCTGTGTCTTTGGGGAGTGTCCTGTGAGGGCCACTCCTTCAGCTAGAACAGTCAGTAGACGGGTGTCAGTCAAGGGGATGCTAGAGAGTGTCCTGAAGATAATGTAGTGCATCAAGCCTGCTGCTAGAAAGAGCAAGAAGACTTAATTCTTCCATACATGTGGCAGTATGGTTAAAACAGTGTGTGTTCTTTGCTTCCACAAAGTGAGGGTTGTCCTTATTTACTGTGAATAGTTCAAGTTGGAGTATCCCACTATTCCCTTGTCCCATGCAAGTTCCACAATAAATATCAAAACCACAATACCCTGGACTGTTTATTGAGTAACGAGCAGGTGGGAGAAGGGGGGATAAGTGAAAACCCCTAGCAACTGGCTGTAGATGATCAGAGGGAGGCCTAAGAAGTCAACACACAGCAAGTCCTACGGGGACAGTGCTAAACTTAAATGACATAAAAATACAAAAAAAAAAAAAAACCCTCACACATACCCTTTAATAATAAAGGGAAAAATATGAGAAGTTAAAAAAGTAAAATTGAGAGTTCCCAATGGCAAAACTAATTTTGCTCACATCACTCACATCACTCACATCACAACGCTTATTCCTACCGTGGATGTATGAGCATATACAGTAAAAAGGATGAGAGAACCAGAGACCTAAAGTATATGTGGGGTAAGATGTAGCTTGAAATCCACCCAGTGCTTCAGATGTAATTATGTGTATGGCCTCAGCCAGCACTGCTTCAGTCACGCCCCCTGACATGTTTCACCCTGCCTACCGAGGGCTTGATCATCAATTCCATAAAATATGCATCAAATACAAAAAAAATGTATACCATAACATTCTATCCAAGTTTGGATCCAAAACTTTATTTATTTCAAGACCCTTTTTGTCAACATGTTTCACAGTCCACCAATGCTTTTTCAGTACTGGAAAGTCGACAGCAGGGCTTTGTTTCAGCAGGAATGCAGGGAACACACAGTTCTGGCACCTCCAGCAATGAAAGTGTGCAATGGCAAGCAGTGCTGGGGTGTGCGGGAGGGTCTATTGATGCTGGCTGATGGGGGATCTATTGTTGCTGGGGGGTCTATTGTTGCTGAATAGGCATATTGTTGCTGGGGGATCAATTGTTGCTGGGAGGGATCTAATGTTAAGGGAGGGGTCTATTGTTGCAGGCTGCTGGGAGATCAGTTTTTGCTGGTGGAGGTGATCTAACTCTGCTTGGGGAGGTATATTTTTTCGAGGGTAGTCTATTATTCCTGGGGTTGTCTATTGATGCTGGTGGATCTATAGTTTTTGGGGGATCTATTGTTGCTGAGGGGTATATTGTTACTGGCTGCAGGGCATCTATTTCACTGCTTTTCTAGTTATCGTTCACACATTCCATACAAATTACTTAGCACCACAAAATTATACTTGGTTCTGTAGTCTCTAAAATGGGTGGTACTTGGAGGTAGATAGGGGGGAGGGGGGGCAAGGGGTGACTTGAAATGGGTTTCCACCCAAAAATGCCATTGTTGACAGTATGCATATTCATAGACTTTGTAGATAACAAGCAAGTAGGTAGTACTTGCAATCACCTGTCCCAAATATCTAGAAAAAAAGTTCCAGGAAATTGAAAGAACTGAACCCTATTTACACGATCATAAACAGTCTCACATTGGTATCAAAATGGGCCACCAGGCCTATGAGGGAGCCCCCCCCCCAATGAAAATTTCTCACAGGCCTAAGGAGATAGCACTTCAGATCTTGAAATCTGGGTAGAATGGGAATGTCTCAGTGGTGGTATCAGTGTTTTAGCCCAGTGGGTTCCTATGGGTGACCCCTTAGAACCAACAGAGGGAACTCGGTGTGATAGACTCACCCGAAACAGAGGCTTTTGGAGGGGACTGTAGGCTAGCCTCGTGCCTACTGACTATGGGCCCTGACTTTTAAAGAAACACTACACTTTGTGAGGCGTATGCCTGGGAGACCCTTGGAGTAATGTTACTTTGGATTCAAGTCCATGTCTCCCCAATACACAGACTCTGGTACTCTAGGCCCGGGATCCATGTTAAGGGCCTAGATGCCACATTTCCAGCAATGACTGCTCCACACTGTGGGACTCATAGCAGATGTTGATGTCATCAGCAAGCCACCTTTCTGGAGTTGCCTGCTTTAATGTGTTTATTGTAAGTAGATTTAGTGTGCCTCCTAAGGGTCTTTCACCCATTGTGCAATGTGCTAATAAACTCACGTATTGTCTGATAGCAAACCGTTGTGGGTTGTGTTTATACTTGTAATAATGTGTATTGCACAGTACACTGTATTCATTATTGTAGGGGCCAGGAAGTCGGACCTGGAAGAAGACCTTTGAGTCATTCAGGTGTCTAATTAACATAATGTTTATAGTATATGTTGTAATTATATTCCTGTGTACAGGTTGAATTATTAGGGTAATATGGGTAAAATGAACAGGAGGGGGGATGTCCACCTGTGGGGTATATATTCTGTGTAAGTTTGTTCAATAAAAGAGAGTACCAGTTTTGTAGCCAAACGAGTCATGCCTAGTTATTGGTAGCAATAGGTGGCTATAATATCGGATATCTATGTTCAGACTAGAGGAAGCGGTATACTGACGGAAGCACTCAAGCGGGGTGTGGGACGTTCCGTTACACAAATAAACAGGCTGCAAATAGACCCAAGAAAACCAGAGAACAGCAAGCAAAATGGTAGCATTCAGGATACCATTGACCATTGACAATAGCTAATAGTCAATTTGAACTGCCCTTGTTTTCTGTTTATTGACCATTTCCTTCCACGGTTTAGAATTTTACTCATCTTTCCCTATATTGATTATTTTAGTCTGTTCATAAAGTAGTGACAATTATGAGAGATATCAGAATAATTGATTACTGTGTTCTTTTTGTTGATTTGACAGTCATTTAGCAGCATCATAATTAGGCAGATTTGATTATTCTCACCTTATCTTGCGCGTTGTAAAATTAAAACAACTCTGCAAAAATTGAAAAAAATAATTTTTTAGTTTTCTTTTTAGAAAGAGATACCCAATTCTTAAAATGGTTGTAAAGGCTAAAGGTTTTTTATATATTATATGCATGAAGGTTAGACATGTGCAAAACGAAAAAATTATTTTTGTTTCATTTCATTATTTACATAAATTCGTTTAGGTAAATTAATTTTATTTGTTTAATTTGTTTTTGGAATATGTTTTGGTTATTCAAATTCCAATCAATTCAGTTTATTTAATTCTAATCAAATTCCATTTGAATTGCATTCAAATTGAATTCCATTTGGAATAGAACTTATTCTATTTAAAATTTGAATCTTGGAAGATGGTTATATTCTTTCTATTCTATTCTATAGTTTTTTTCTATTGTATTATTTTCTTTTCTATTATATTCTATTCTAATTCAAATTTATTCTATTCGAAATTCGAATTTCGGAAGACGGTTATATATGTTCTTTCTGTTCTATACTTTTCTATTGTTTGTTCTATCCTATGCTATTCTAAATTCGAATTTCAGAAGATGGTTATGTTCTTTCTATTCTATTCCATTTTATTTTTTATTACATTCTTTTTTTATGCTATTCCTTTATTTTTATTTTACTTAGTTTTTTTTATTTTCTATTCTACAGTGGTGTGAAAAAGTGTTTGCCCCCTTCCTCATTTCCTGTTCCTTTGCATGTTTGTCACACTTAAGTGTTTCGGAACATCAAACCAATTTAAACAATAGTCAAGGACAACACAAGTAAACACAAAATGCAATTTGTAAATGAAGGTGTTTATTATTAAAGGTGAAAAAAAATCCAAACCATCATGGCCCTGTGTGAAAAAGTGATTGCCCCCCTTGTTAAAACATACTATAACTGTGGTTGTCCACACCTGAGTTCAATTTCTCTAGCCACACAGGCCTGATTATTGCCACACCTGTTCACAATCAAGGCATCACTTAAATAGGAGCTGCTTGACACAGTAAGGTCCACCAGAAGATCCTTAAAAGCTACACATCATGCCGAGACCCAAAGAAATTCAGGAACAATTGAGAAAGAAAGTAATTGAGATCTATCAGTCTGGAAAGGGTTATAAAGCCATTTCCAAAGCTTTGGGAATCCAGCGAACCACAGTGAGAGCCATTATCCACAAATGGCGAAGACATGGAACAGTGGTGAACCTTCCCAGGAGTGGCCGGCCGCCCAAAATTACCCCAAGAGCGCAGCGACGACTCATCCAAGAGGTCACAAAAGACCCCACAACAACGTCCAAGGAACTGCAGGCCTCACTTGCCTCAGTTAAGGTCAGCGTTCATGCCTCCACCATCAGGAAAAGACTGGGCAAAAATGGCCTGCATGGCAGAGTTCCAAGGAGAAAACCACTGCTGAGCAAAAAGAACATCAAAGCTCGTCTCAATTTCTCCACAACACATCTTGATGATCCCCAAGACTTTTGGGACAACATTCTGTGGACCGATGAGACAAAAGTGGAACTCTTTGGAAGGTGTGTGTCCAAGTATGTCTGGCGTAGAAGGAACACTGCATTTCAGAAAAAGAACATTATACCAACAGTAAAATATGGTGGTGGTAGTGTGATGGTCTGGGGCTGTTTTGCTGCTTCAGGACCTGGAAGACTTGCTGTGATAAAAGGAACTATGAATTCTGCTGTCTACCAAGAGATCCTGAAGGAGAATGTCCGACCATCTGTTCGTGTACTCAAGCTGAAACGAACTTGGGTTCTGCAGCAGGACAATGATCCTAAACACACCAGCAAGTCCACCACCGAATGGCTGAAGAAAAACAAAATGAAGACTTTGGAGTGGCCTAGCCAAAGTCCTGACCTGAATCCTATTGAAATGTTGTGGTATGACCTTAAAAAGGCCGTTCATGCTCGAAAACCCTCTAATGTAACTGAATTAGGACAATTCTGCAAAGATGAGTGGGCCAAAATTCCTCCAGGACGCTGTAAAAGCCTCATTGCACGTTATCGCAAACGCTTGGTTGCAGTTGTTGTTGCTAAGGGTGGCCCAACCAGTTATTAGGTTTAGGGGGCAATCACTTTTTCACACAGGGCCATGATGGTTTGGATTTTTTTTCACCTTTAATAATAAACACCTTCATTTACAAATTGCATTTTGTGTTTACTTGTGTTGTCCTTGACTATTGTTTAAATTGGTTTGATGTTCCGAAACACTTAAGTGTGACAAACATGCAAAGGAACAGGAAATGAGGAAGGGGGCAAACACTTTTTCACACCACTGTATTTTGTTCTGTTTTACTCTATACTTTTCTATTCTGTCCCATTTTTTCAATAAAATTTTTTTCTATTCTTTTATTTTATTTTGTACCTTTATTACTCTATTATATTTCATTCTTTTATTTTCTATTCTATTTTATTCTCTTTAGAAATTTGAATTCGATTAGAAAACGATTCAAATTTGAATTTCGTCCGAAATTTTATTTCAGATTTGTTTAAATTTATTAATATTGTAATTCAGAAATTCAGATGAATTTCAATTCGGAACGAAACAGACCGCACATGTCTAATGAAGGTAAAAAACCTTCAGTGTGCAGCTCCCATCTCAGCCCCACTAATACTTACCTGAGCCCAATGTCCATTCAGCGATGTGCACGAGAGACGAGGCTCTGTCGAGTCTCTTGCTCCTCATTGGCTGAGATGTAGCAGCAGGAGCCATTGTCATTGTCAATCACAGCCAGTGAGGTGGGAGCAGGGGGTGGTGCTGAGCCGTGCTCTGTGTCATATGGACACATATGTATACAGAGATCACGAGTGCCCCCCATAGAAAGCAGCTTGCTATGGGGCACTCAGCAGGGGGGAGGGGCCCAGAGCACCGGCGGGGCATCAGAGAGGAGGATCAGGGCTGTTTGTGCAAAACCATGTTTGTTATTCTTTAAAAAAAATGTTTTCCCTTTTACAAACAATTTAAGATCTTGATGATTGTCCACCTATTAAGAAGTCAACACGATATCCCCTAGCATTTCATTATCAGGCCCACAGATCTAATGACGCCTTTTTATAAAAGGCCAAAACCATAATTTTATATTATGACTTAGCTTCTTAAGGCCTTGCTTTTATGTTTTTTGGAAGGAACTTTTGCAACTGTTTCTTCCAGGCTGAAACTAGATGAAACAACACAAGGGCTCCTGCCTAAAAATGGTCACAGACAATAGCATAGATGCCAAAGGTCCCAGATTAGCTGAGACAGTCCTGCATCTTAGACCTCAGTCTTGATACTGTGTCCTGGATGATGTTCTAGGATCACAGTGTTAGGATGCTAGGTAAATTTAGTTTTTCTGTAATCAAGGAGGCAGTGATGTCCTGGTCTGTTCAGGGTTTTACAGGCTGGGAGAAGGATTGCTCCCCCCTGCCTGTGGAAGAAATTAAAATAACCAGCCTGCATATTTATCACGCTCCAGCCAATCCCTGAAGAGCAATGTCCAGCAGGGGGCTGAAATGGCGCTAAATAGTGTGAAGCACAGGGGTTCTCTCTCCCCAGGTGGGTTCCAGAGCTTGAGGGGCTGTTGCCCGCAGGCAGCCCATGGACTGTACAGCTGTTCTGAAAACCTCAGCGGCGTTAGGGCTGAGGGCCTGGATGGATCTGCTTAGAAGCAGATTGCAGGACCTCACCACAAGGGATCTGATCTGGAGAAGGACTATCTCACTCACTGGTTTATGTCTGGAGGAAACTGGAAGGTGGAAACTGTCCTGGGGACTTGTGATAAAAGAACCTAAATTGATCCCTGTGACTGTGCAGTGTTCTAGAATTTGCACTGGGTACCAGCAGTTGTGCATTGGCACAAGGTAACCGCAAAATTTTTTTTTTTAAAACAAAATGGTGCCTTGCAGGATAATAGCATAATGTGCTAGTATGCATCCCATACTAGCACAATATGAATG
>CM053036.1:57441513-57462261 GCA_028564925.1 Lithobates sylvaticus | reverse complement strand
CACCAGCTATAGACTATAGCATGCAACATTTTTCTGCCCCATCTGCTGCAGTGAAAAACAAATGCAGTCACTGCCACCCACATGCCCAGCATCTAAATTTAAGCTTGTCAAAATTGCTCGCTTTACAACTCCTGCCTTTCCATCTTGTGGATTCTGCCCCCTTCTGTGAATTTGCAGAATGTGATGTACCACAATGGCAGGTTCCCAGTCGCTATTTCTTTTCACATAAGGCTATTTCAGCTCTCTACCATCACATGGAAGGTAATGTTGTGGAATCTTCGGGCAAGGCAGTCAGCCGCAAGGCCCACGTTGCTGCTGACACGTGGTCCAGCAAGCATGGTCAGGGACGATATATTTTGTTCACAGCACACTGGGTAGTGGGTAACTCTGCTGGCAACTCAAAAGAATGCAGGACAGGTCTCAGTGCTGCAGCTTGTTGTGCCGCCACGTCTTCATACAGCTAGTGGTGATGATGCAGGATTTGTCAGCTCCACCCCCTCCTACTCCTCCTCAGCCTCCTCTGCTGAATTGTCCCATGAACCACAAGTACCCCTAAGCTTTCAAGGGGTTATTCAATGAGTCAGGCTAAAAGGTGCCATGCACTGCTTCAGCTGGTCTGTCTAGGGGACAGGAGCCACACCGGAGCAGAGGTTCTGGCAGCTCTGAAGGAACAGGCCCAGAGGTTGTTGACATCACACTGGCTGGAGCCAGGAATGGTGGTGTACAATATTGGCATAAACCTCTTGTCCGCCCTTAGACAGGGAAAGTTGCTTGGCACATATCCTCAATTTGGTGGTGCAGCGTTTTATAAATAGGTACCCAGGGTTGGAAGATCTTCTAAAGCAGGCCAGAAGAGTCTGTAGCCATTTCAGGCTGTCATACAAAGCCATTGCTGGGTTGGCTTAAATTCAGTGGGAATTCCACTTGCCAATAAACCGCCTGATTTATAACATGCCCACCAGGTGGAACTCAACTTTGGCAATGCTGCAGCAGCTGCACATGCAGCAGAGGGACGCCAGCGAGTACCTGTGTGAATATGGCACGACGACAGGCTCAGGCCAGCTCAGTTTTTTCCCCACCCCAATGGCTGCTAATAAAGGATGCATGTACTTTACTGTCACCATTTGAGGAGACCACAAGGATGGTGAGCCGTGAAAATGCATGCATCAGTGACACAATTCCTGTTTTGTTCCTGCTGGAGCAGACTCTGTGTGGCATTATGGACAGGGCACCCGAGGCAGAGCAGTGGGAGGAGGAGGAGGACTTCCTTTCCTCTCAAGGCCCGCTTTATACAGACACCATTCCTCCTACGCCACAGAACACACAAGTAGAGAGGGAGAAGGAGAAGGATTGTGTTAGCTTAACCCTTAACCCTTTTCAATCCTCAGAACTCTTGGGAAAAGTACATGGCTAGGAGGAGGCAGTTCCAGATACTGTAATCCTAAGTGACCCAGATATGTCTGCTTCTCATGACTCTGCAAACTTGCGGTGCATGGGCTCCCTCATTCTTCAAAGCCTGCAAAAGAATACTTTGTATCAAGGAGAAGGATCACTTTTGGTTGGCAACCCTCCTTGACCATCGTTACAAGGGGAAAGTCTTGGAAATAATCCCGTCCCCACAGAGGGAGCAGACGATAAACTCTCTTGAGGACACCTTAAAGAGAAGTTTATGTAACGCTTTTCCTGACTTTGGTAAGTTAAAGTATGGTGGAAAACGTAGTTTTGAGGCTTCTGTTGGTCAAGAGATGAGTGAAGGAGAAGGGGACTGCCTTAGTGATGCATTCCAAATTTTTTTTAGTCCTCTGCGCCCAGGGCTGTCAGCTTCCACATTCTAGGTAGCGTCTGCATCATTTGGTGGGAGATTATCTAGGGGCGAAAAACAAATATGAAGAGCTTTCCAGTTGACAAGCCACTGGGTTACTGGGTCATGAGAATAGACCACTGGCCAAAACTTGCCCAGTATGCAATAGAGCTGCTGGGCTCCCCTGCATCCAGAATGGGTATTTAGTGCTGCCAGAGGTTTTGTAATAAATGTCAGCCAGTCCACGGAGTCTGTCTCTCTTATCTATCAAAATGAATCAGTCCTGGATTAGCAGCAGCTATCAAGCCCCCGATGGCGATGTCGCTGAATACTGTAAGTGCTTTCTGGATCTCAAATCTTTGAAAGACTGTCTAGGCTGCCTAGATTTGTGGGTGTTGATTTCATCTGGAAATCATTTTTTGATGTATGTTTCATGGGAACATTTAACACCCATGGACCAATTTTTCAGCACCTGTTTGACAGGTGCATATAATTGCAATTTTTGACAGCAAGGACAATTAATGCTTTCATCAAGAATACCTCTATAAGGTTACCATGTAAAAGCACCACCGACACCCAAAGACCATTTTTTCCACACCTGTTTGACAGGTGCATATCATTGCAATTTTTGACAGCAAGATGAATTTTTGCTTTCATCAAGAGGACCTCTATAGGGTTACAGTGTGAAGGCACCACGGACACCCAAAGACCAATTTTTCTGCAACTGTTTGAGCGGGGCATCAAATTAAAATTTTTGAAAGCTAGGCCAAATCTTGCTTTCATCAAGCATACCCCTATAAGTTTACGGTGTGAAGGCACAGCAACACCCAAAGCCCAAATTTTCCCGCACCTGTTACTTCTATCTGCAAGAGACACCAGAATTTGTCCCAAAAATCTCTAATCTTGTTCCGAGTGCACTAAATTGTGGCCTCATCATACAGACTGGCACCCCAAGCCGTTGTTTATAAAATAAAGAAAGCTTGTAAGGAAAATTTTCATTTTTCGGGTTTATAAATGTCATTATTGCTGCAGCAGGCTCTATACATGTTACAAATGTGCCACTACATGCAGACTAAGGGGACGCCAGAGGCACTATATTTAAAGGAATTTTTCATTTTTATTGTTAATTCTCATTTTGATAGTTTCACTTTAAAGCGGAGTTCCGCTTAAAAAAAATTAAAAGTCAGCAGCTACAAATACTGCAGCTGCTGACTTTTAATAATCGGACACTTACGTGTCCCAGGGTCCAGCAATGCAGGGGAATGAAGCCCTGCTCGTCTCCCTCTCCTCTCTGTGGCGCCAGCATTGGCACTGTGCATGCGCAAGCCGCGTGGCAAGCTGTGACTGGCCGGGCAATCATCTTGGACCTGTGATGTGTCCCAGATGATTGCCGAGAGGGAGGGGGGAGAGGTGAAATGACTCCCGGCACCGATGGGCGCCGCAGAAGCCCCGGGAGGAAGTGGGAGCTGGAACCCTCTAAAAAGAGGGTTTCCACTCCCCCCCCAAAAATATGCCAAATGTGGCATGTCAGGGGGGTCACCTTCCCTTAAAGCAGAAGTAATATTTTTGGGTGGAACTCCGCTTTAAGCATCAGTAAATCACTGCTCATTTAAAAATTATGTTTTTTACAAACTTTTTTTTTCATTGATACATGTCCCTCAGGGCATGCCCCCCCCCCCCCCCCATAACCATTGTATGCCCAATTACTTGCATATAATGCCCCGTACACACGATCGGACATTCCGACAACAAAATCCATGGATTTTTTCCAACGGATGTTGGCTCAAACTTGTCTTGCATACACACGGTCACACAAATCATGTCGGAAATTCCGAACATTAAGAACGTGGTGACGTACAAAACTTACGATGAGCCAAGTAAAATTAAGTTCAATAGCCAGTGCAGTGCTTGATTCTGAGCATGCATGGCACTTTGTGCATCGGAATTGTGTACATACGATCGGAATTTACACGAACGGATTTTGTTGTCGGAAAATTTGAGAACCAGATCTCAAATTTTGTGCGACAGAAATTCCGATGGAAACTGTCATTTTGACCCATCTCTAGTAATGAATTAGCTAAAGAGTAGAGGAGGTGCCTGCTATATAAAGATCTTTCAGTTGTAACAAACTCAAGAAAGACAGCAACAAGGCAATCAGATCAATGTCATACCCTTTATTCCAAAATCATGCTAACAGCTCTGAAAACTAAAGGAGCCTGTCTAAAAGAGGCCTGGCTGAGGGAAAGGGAAAAACCTTTATATATATATTCAGTATATATTGGAGGGATGGGAACATTGCAAAGGGAGTAAATTGCCACGAGCAGTAGGGCCCATCCAGAAAAGGGAGTGTAGAAACAAGTAAAAGAGAGACGGAGAAGTACAAAAACAGAAGAGAGGAGGGGGGAAGGGAATAAGGTATCACAGGGGTTTTAATCTGCTCCAAAAAAGGGCCATCATAGTTCTAAGAAACGGGAGGTAATTTGGGACCCACAGCCAGTGGCGACACAAAATGTATATAGAAAATACTCAACTGCCTTTCAGTCTCCTTTCTTACAGTTATCAGACTGCAAAATTGTATCTCTGTACCTCTGTTAAAGATTGGGTTAGGGAATTATCTGAGCAGCGGCGGCCCGTCCATACGGTGCACAGGGGCGCTGCACCCCTAATCCATGCGCCCGGCTCATAATTACATGGAGGACACCGGATTCCATTGGGAGGGTTTTTTGTTTTTTAGAAGCACATGATTAATGCCTGAGGCTCTAATTGGCTTAAAAAAAAAAGGGTGGCCTTGGGGCGCAGAGCACTGCGCCCTGAGCCCACCCAGTTGTGTGACAATAGCATATTAATATTTGCTATAGTCTTCCTGCTTCTCCTCCCCACCAATCCCAGCTCAGGAATCGCGTCTCGAGACCCGATTGGCCGAGAGGATAAGCGATCCTTATGGCCACCGAGGAGGAGGAGGAAGAAGACGCAGAGGAAGCTGTGTCACCTTGAAGCCGAGAAAGGGGGAGACGCAGAGGCCCCAAAGCCCAGAGGAAGCCTGCGACCTAGATGGGGTAAGTGTGGGGACCGATTGATTGACCGGGGGGGTTGGCGGCGGACAGATTAAAGACCCCCCAAAAATATACCACCAGCCGCCACTGTATCTGAGTAAGATATATGTAAACAAGCAGCAGGATTTATATACATGAATGTGTCATATCTGAGTCACCATCTCAGTCCAGAATGTAGGTGGTGATGCCGGGAGCTGCCGGAAACAAAGATGGTTCCATCATTCTAGAGAGAATAGAAAAGTTATTGTCAGGGGGACAATTGTGATCTCTGTGAGAGGTATTAAATACCCGGAATTGTTACAGTTATACATTATTTATGGATGAACCTTAGCATTAAACGTACTGCATCTAACAGCAGTTATTTGCTACTTGTTTATTTCACAATGTATTACTGGTTGCTGTCCTAAAGCATGTCTTTCACATTAGCTTTTATGAATATGCAGCTGGAAATTGTCTTTTCTTTTGAAAAGGTCTACCATTGTTCTGTCTCGTATTATTTTTGCTTGTATGAACAAGGATAACACATACAATGAACTGTTATTCTGTGATGTTCAAGTTTACGGTGTAGCTGTAGTGCTATACATATACATATTTTGTTGTCGGATATCTTCTTATGTATGTATTTAAAACTGCTGTAACCAACTGTGCATACATTTTCTTTGAAGATTCGCAATAAACAGAAAGTTACAAAAAAATAAAATGTATTTGATGACAGCTACACTTTAAATCATTGTACATATTTGGGCAGACTTTGTAACATTTGTTGCTGTATAAATGAGAAAATGTTTTTAACCACTTGCTGACCAACTTATAGCAGTTTCACTGCTACTGGGCGGCAGCTGTGCATGATTTGGCATTTCCGCCAGCAGAGGTCACGCCATTTCTGCTGTGAATATGCACAGCAGAATCCGATCTGTGGGTTCCGGGCACTAGGTGTCCGAAAGCACCCGCAGATCGTCGGGTAGAGACGCAGAACAGAGCTCTGCCTATGTAAACAAGGCAGAGTTTTGTTCTGATGGGGGGGTTGGATTCTGTGTTCCTGCAAAGCAGGGACTAGAATCCATCTCTTCCCCTAGTAAAAGCAGCACACATAGTAAACACAAACACTGGCTAGGCACACAGTTACCCCTTTGATTGCCTTAGGTGTTTAACACCTTCCCAGCCAGTGTAATTAGTACAGTGACCCAGTGGTGTATTTAGGTTTTGTGCTGCCCTGAGCCTGACTAAACTCATGCACCCCCTAATTTAAATAGGGCCCACCCCTTCCTGTCAAGGCCACACCCCTTTCTGTTTAATGCCCGCCCTGTCATCTGTAAACCACACCCCTTCCTCTTGATGCTCAACCTTTTGGAGTCCTGCAGTTGGATATTCAGGTGCTTGAAAACAGTTGAAGCTGCTCAGGCTGTTCAAAGCGATAAAAGGCTGACAGCAGCCGCAGTCATCCTCGATGTTTACATGTAATCACTTTATGGAATGATTATCTATGGTGAGGGACAGATGACTGTCCTTGGACACAAGTGGTTTGTGCCCTTGAGTAATCATCTGTCCCGCACCCCAGGTAATTGCTACACGTGAGATTACATTGGCATACCAGTGGACAACTACTGCCAGCCTGTCACTGGTTTGTATGGGATGAGCTGTATGTTTTTGTGCGGGAGGCGGGAGAAGGGGCTTTTTTTTTGTGTGGGTTGGGGGGAGTGTGCAGGTTGGCCTAGGCCAAGATACAGCGCTGCAGTGACCGTGTATATTTTTTGCACTTATCACTGTAATAGTGTCACTGAAAAAGTGCCAGTTAGTGTCTGAATGTCCGCCACAATAATATCGTAGTCCCTCTATAAGTCGCTGATCGCCGCCATTACTAGTATAAAAAATAATTAAATAAATAAAAAATCCCGTTTGTATCCCATAGTTTGTGGACGCTATAACGCTCACGTAAACCAATCAATATGCGCTTATTGGGATTTTTTTTACCAAAAACATGTAGCAGAATACATTTTGGCCTAAATTTATGAAGAAATACGTTTTTTTCAATTCCTTTATTTGATATATTTTATAGCAGAAAGTAAAAAATATGTTTTTCTTTTTTTTTCAAAATTGTCTATCTTTTTTTGTCTATAGTGCAAAAAAAAACGCAGTGGCGATGAAATACCACCAGAAGCAAGCGCTATTTCTAGGGAAAAAATGGCATACTGACACTAATACTAATTAAAAAGAAAAAATCATGTACAGAAAATACTGACCCTGAGCTTTGACCCTGATATTGACCTTTGACCCTGACATTTTTATTTTACATTTTACACCTTAGGTGAATTGATCTGGGGGCCCCCTTATAAAAGGGGGCTCCCATTTAACCCTGGCATTGACTCTAGGTATTTTTTATTTTCTAATTCATTTTATTATTTTTGTCTCTGCAATGACATCTCTCTCGTCCATTCACAGAGACTGAAGACACAGGGGCAGGCTTCACACTGACTGATCACTGTGGTAGCCTCTGATTGGCTATAACTGCGATCAGTTGACCCAGAATTGGACGTTCCTGGTCCTGATAGTTAGAATGGGACCCAAGGCTCTCAGCGAGACCTCGGTCACTGTTCTGGGAGTGCGCTGTAGTACATTATGCATTGGCGGAATGGGTGGCACTCCCAGCACAAATGGAAACATGCAAATATTCGGCCCCATGGCAAAAAGCAGCCCAGTGCAGTGGGGCCGCATATTTGTGTGGCGTCAGTACCAAGGGGTTAACACAATAATGGTTAAAGTTTAGAACATCAGTATGAGGTCGCAAAAAAAATAGAAAATAAAAATGAAAAGAGAGAAAAATAGAGGAAAAAAATTTGGGAGTACTTTTTGGCAGATAACTGCAAAGTGGCCAGGCAGTGGGAGAAGTTAAAAGGATTCTAATTTGCATCATTGGAGGGGTCACCAGAAGTAGGAAGGAGGTCCAGATTCCCTTATATAGATCTTTAGTTATCTCACATCCAAACTGTTGCAAAAAAATTGGAAGAGAATGCCAAGGGCTGCTCCAAAAATGCCCCCGGCATGAGTTCATCCATCTGTACCTATTATGCACGGTTGTAATCAACTATTTATGAACTCATGTAACAAGGGGTTTTAATTATGCTTTTTTTCTAATAAATTGTTAATTTTTATAACTTTGGCCTAATCTTTGGGTACCAAGATAGTCCTAATTTCTCATTATGCTGGGGACATGTTTGGAGCAGCCCTAGGCATTCTCTTCCAAAAAACCTTTGGTTGGAAATCAAATACAGGTTATTGGGAAAATTTGTAATATGGGGTTACTTCAGATTAAGGTTTTTTAATTGAGGTTGAGGTTTATATTAAGATGGGGTTGTTAATTGTAATACAGCTGCCATAATACTTAACAAAACCAGGATTCATTTAACATTTTCTACAAAATATGAAATCTAAAGGTCTGACATTAACTTGATGTGCAGTCAATGATGTAAGAGTAAAAAATACAATTAAAATATAAAAGACCTATCATGCCAAGTCCACACACCCTGTTAGGATAGATGCCACATGCAGCCAACTGTTTTATAGTTTTTGATCTGGCTGATGATTTTCTGTTTTTTCATATACAGATTGTTGGTACTTTTTGTTTTTATTTTTATTTTTTTTTTAAATAATCCATAGCAGAATGTGTGGATTGAAACATGAAGTGTCCCTTTTCCTTGTAAGTGCAGTGGTAAGATGAAGAAAACCTTGGATTTATGGACATCTCTGCATGACGGCACGGTACTATGCTGGTGTTCTTCCCCAGCTCAAGAAGCAGAGCTCCATGCTTTAGCAAAGCCTGTGGGCTATAAAAGAGTGTATATTTGTATAGATAGTAGAGATTTAGAAAGCTTTGGATCTATTTGAAGGGCCAGAAATTTGTTTTTACTTCGGCAGGTAAACCAGTCAAGCATGCTGAGTTAACTGATTGGCTGTCTTCAGCCTTCCATCTTCTTGCTGACGTAGCTATACTAACATTAAAACTCGCACACTGGAAGACCAGGCAACTAAGGATGCTGCATTACAGCCCCGAACACTTACTGGGTCTGTGTAACTCACAGATTACACACCAGTTCTGGCCCATTAGAGCTGGGAATAATAATTCAACTTAGGACCCCAGAATGAGAAGAACAAGTGGTTCACAGGGGACAACTTCTTATCAAACAGGACTTTGGAAAAAGGTGATCTTTTATTTCTGCCAGACGCTCTATCCCCTCCAGCTTGACACATGGTTTCTTGTTTTACCTGTCACCAAAGGTGTTACCAAAAGCTGAACATCCCTTCCAGAGATTACAAAAAGATATATCCAGAGGCCAAAGTCAGGATCTTACGAGTATGCATTTTGTCTGGACACATTTTCTGGATGGCCAGAAGTTTGGCTAGTGGCAAATGCTACTGCATTGCAGTAGCAAAAGCTAGAGAGAGTAACAGAGGAACTTATTTTATGGGAGAGTTCTTTTGAGGTTTTATTGTACACCCCCTACTGTCTACAATGTAGTGGGAAAAGTCGAGTAAAAAAAGTAGAGTAAGAAACTATAAAATTATGGTCTGAATGTCTTTTAATATTTTATTAAGCCCCTAAAAGGGTATTGGACTCTCTCCCTATGAGGTTTGGTTTGGGAGTGTGTTGCTCACTCTTCCATTTGAATCTCACGGAGAATGTTGCTGATCTTTAACGATTTTTGACAAACGAATTTATGTGTTTTCTCCCCAATTCCAGATCCTAACAGTTTGGAAGGATCCCATAAACTAAACCCAGGTGACTTGTGGATTGTTAAGAGACATTTATATATGAGGAAATGTTTGGAGACAATACGGCATCTATTTCATGTACAGTTGACAAAACTTGAAGGAAAATCACCTGGATCCACACCAGACACTTGATTTGCTTTCCTCTTAGAATCACAGTTTGGGGTACTTATTTATTTATTCAAATGCTTTAATTGTAAGGGATATAAATATACAGTGGTGTGAAAAAGTGTTTGCCCCCTTCCTCATTTCCTATTCCTTTGCATGTTTGTCACACTTAAGTGTTTCGGAACATCAAACCAATTTAAACAATAGTCAAGGACAACACAAGTAAACACAAAATGCAATTTGTAAATGAAGGTGTTTATTATTAAAGGTGAAAAAAAATCCAAACCATCATGGCCCTGTGTGAAAAAGTGATTGCCCCCCTTGTTAAAACATACTATAACTGTGGTTGTCCACACCTGAGTTCAATTTCTCTAGCCACACCCAGGTCTGATTATTGCCACACCTGTTCACAATCAAGGCATCACTTAAATAGGAGCTGCTTGACACAGTAAGGTCCACCAGAAGATCCTTAAAAGCTACACATCATGCCGAGACCCAAAGAAATTCAGGAACAATTGAGAAAGAAAGTAATTGAGATCTATCAGTCTGGAAAGGGTTATAAAGCCATTTCCAAAGCTTTGGGAATCCAGCGAACCACAGTGAGAGCCATTATCCACAAATGGCGAAGACATGGAACAGTGGTGAACCTTCCCAGGAGTGGCCGGCCGCCCAAAATTACCCCAAGAGCGCAGCGACGACTCATCCAAGAGGTCACAAAAGACCCCACAACAACGTCCAAGGAACTGCAGGCCGCACTTGCCTCTGTTATGGTCAGCGTTCATGCCTCCACCATCAGGAAAAGACTGGGCAAAAATGGCCTGCATGGCAGAGTTCCAAGGAGAAAACCACTGCTGAGCAAAAAGAACATCAAAGCTCGTCTCAATTTCTCCACAACACATCTTGATGATCCCCAAGACTTTTGGGACAACATTCTGTGGACCGATGAGACAAAAGTGGAACTCTTTGGAAGGTGTGTGTCCAAGTATATCTGGCGTAGAAGGAACACTGCATTTCAGAAAAAGAACATTATACCAACAGTAAAATATGGTGGTGGTAGTGTGATGGTCTGGGGCTGTTTTGCTGCTTCAGGACCTGGAAGACTTGCCGTGATAAAAGGAACTATGAATTCTGCTGTCTACCAAGAGATCCTGAAGGAGAATGTCCGACCATCTGTTCGTGTACTCAAGCTGAAACGAACTTGGGTTCTGCAGCAGGACAATGATCCTAAACACACCAGCAAGTCCACCACCGAATGGCTGAAGAAAAACAAAATGAAGACTTTGGAGTGGCCTAGCCAAAGTCCTGACCTGAATCCTATTGAGATGTTGTGGTATGACCTTAAAAAGGCCGTTCATGCTCGAAAACCCTCTAATGTAACTGAATTAGGACAATTCTGCAAAGATGAGTGGGCCAAAATTCCTCCAGGACGCTGTAAAAGCCTCATTGCACGTTATCACAAATGCTTGGTTGCAGTTGTTGCTGCTAAGGGTGGCCCAACCAGTTATTAGGTTTAGGGGGCAATCACTTTTTCACACAGGGCCATGATGGTTTGGATTTTTTTTCACCTTTAATAATAAACACCTTCATTTACAAATTGCATTTTGTGTTTACTTGTGTTGTCCTTGACTATTGTTTAAATTGGTTTGATGTTCCGAAACACTTAAGTGTGACAAACATGCAAAGGAACAGGAAATGAGGAAGGGGGCAAACACTTTTTCACACCACTGTATATATTTAATGTGATTTGAAAAGTAGTTCCGCCATGTTGAAATTGTCTTGTATACATCTTCCATTTTATGTAGAATTGTCTGTGTTTAGCTAAGTCAGCATGTCCACAATTAAGTTACAAGGCCATTCTGGCCACAGGAGTGTACAGCCAATCACTCTGTAAATATTTTTTTTATTAATAATTTTGTTTTTATGTAAGTTTTAGTCACAATGAAAAGTCATTTTTGTAATTATTCAGCTGCTCTCAGCTATTATATTCTCCGCAATAGAGTCTGCCTCTTTGGCCGGAACTACCTCCACCTAAAGCGTATGGAGGATCCAGGTTAAAGGTTATAGCAGGTATGGTTTGTGATCAAAATATTGATCAAAAGAGGGGATATTGTAAAGGAAATTTGTAAATTCTGGATATTATTGTATTTTGTATGTATTGCACATTGCACTCACTGTGCACATGGCACCAATAACGTTTTCATTACATGTTTGCATTATTATTTCAATTAGAATTAACCTGCCTATGTTACACCCCATGTTACCATAAGGCTATTTTCACACTTTGGTGGGGGGGGCATTAGCGATAAAGCACTGCTAGTTTTAACGGGGCTTTACCGCTGCTATATCGGTGCTTTTCGGCTGCTAGGGGGGCACTTTCAACCCCCGCTAGCGCCAGAGGAAGGGGTTTAAATGCGCCCAAAAAGTGCCGCTGCCAAGGCGCTTTGCAGGTGCTTCAGCAGTGCTTCCCATTGATTTAGCCTTAAAGAACAATTGTAATATTGATGTGATATCTACATAATCATGTGTATAAAAACCTTCAGTTGCATCAAATTAAACAGAACAGTTATTTTGGAAAGATGCTGAGTGTATCTGTTGTGTCTGTTCTCTACAGCAGTAGTTAATAATTTGGAACCACTAATCAATATAAAGATAGGAATTGCCTATCTATGAAATTTCCAGAACACTGACAAATCAGTTTTAACTGCTATCCCCCTGCTCTTCTCTTTTACAAAAGTGTTATTGTTTTCATGAACACAAAGTACAAGTAAAAGGGTACAGTATAAGTAGACTTTATAAAATAATAATAACATTTAATATTAATACCTTTTTTTTTTTTTTAGCAGGCCTCATGAGATAATAGAACCCCATGTATTTTACAATGGGGCGCACTACATAGCAGGATTATTGGGCACAAGTTATGTTCTCAGTACTCTCCATAAAGATGGGATCCAACACCCAGTTTAGCACACGAAACACTAATATTGACCTGTTTTTATACAGAAACTGTTCTCTTATATTTGCTCATAACAAGTGATATGTGATGTATTTATTTTTGAAGTATTTCCTGTACTACATGTTGATCTGTACCCTGTTGGCCCTGTTCCTTGCAATAAATAAAAAAAAAAAAAATATTAATACATTTTTGATATTAACAGTTTTAATAAAATATTTAATATTAACTTTAAAAAGTTTAATATTTGTAGTAATTATCTAGTTATAGAGAGAGAGAATGTTATGAAATGTAAAGGGAAAAAAAAAGGAAAAAAGAAGAAGGGATTAGAGTTAGAATAAAGTGAGGGAAGGGAGAGGAAAGGAATGGGAATGGGGAACTGGCTGGGCGATGTTGATATTGAAGCTGTGTATTGAAGCTCCCTGTTTATTAGGGCATGTTCACACTTGACTAAAATTCTGACGCTCAACAAGCTTTCCTATAGCGTTTGTATGGCGTTAGTATGGGTGTCAGACAGGCGTCAATGAGCTTTAGAATGAGACACTTTCTAAGCGTTACAAACGCTCCCTAAACATCCACAATGGAAAGTGACAGAAATAAACAAATTTTAACGTACCGCAACCGCACCAAAACCATGCCGAAAACGCCTGCCAGAGCTTTTTTGGAGCGTTACCATAGACTTGAATGGGAGGCGTTGAAAAGCTTCAAACACCTCCTGACTCGACATGAGGCTTACATTTTTAAGCGATGCATCACTAAAGCTTAGTGTGAACAGCACAATGTACTGTCTATTATATCTTGTGCATAGGCATTTGAGGCGCGTTTTAAATGCCTGCTCAGAGTGAACCTTATGCCATGTACACCCCCATCAAATCATTCTCTGCAGCTATTACCTTTTGTACTGTCTTTAGAATGTAAGCTATACGAGCAGGGCCCTCTTGTACCTTTTGTATTGAACTGTACTGTAATTGTGTTGTCCCCCCTATACATTGTAAAGTGCGTAAACTGTTGGCGCTATAAATCGTGTATAATAATAATGATACACACGGTCGGACTTGACAACGGGATAACCTCCAAAATTTAGAACATGTTCTCTATCTAAGTCCGTTGGAAATGCCGACAGAAAAATATCCGACCAAAAGCTCCCATCGGACTTTTTCTGTCGGAAATTCTGACCGTGTGTACGGGGCATTAGAGAGAAAGTAATGAACAATCTAAGGTTAGTAGTAGGGTTGAACCGATACCGATACCAATTATGGATACTTTTTTTTTAATGTCATGTGACAGTGGCACTAATATGCTGCACTGATAGGTGGCACTGATGAGACGTGGACTGTGTCAGTAGTTTTTTATTTTACGTTTTTTTTTTATCCTTTTTTCTATTATTTCTTACAATTTATATATATATATATATATATTGTAACATGGGGGCCATTAGCTCTCGTGGTAGATGCGTTTGTTAGTGATTCAAGCCAGTCAGGAACTATATTTAAGGGCATGGTAGCCCATTTTTATTAAAAAGGCAAATGAAAGTCTTTGACATAAAGGTTTCCCACACAGGGGTTCTTCTCCAGCAAATAAACACTCACAGAAAATGCTAGCCCACCTGGCTCTTTAGCAGTACCTCTGCGCTTTGTCCTGGTCACACAGACCACAGGATTTCCTCACTATGGATGGCTTCTCTTTAGCGCCCACAGCTTCGCTCTGGCCTTAGTCCTCAGGCTGTTGCACTGCTTCTTGCAGTCGCACGTTCTGGCTGCCTCCTGCAACCTCTCTGACTCCTGGAGACCTGCTGTCTCTCTGGGTGTGGAGCAGTCTCCAACTGGGAGCCATGAAGTCTTCCCATACACTCATTATAAGTGCTGTGCTCACCTGAGCACACACCCTGCTGGCAATTTACAAAATCTGGACACAGGGTTGGAGATTCCGTCCCACCCAAGACACTCTGGAATCTCCAAACTACAGAGCCCCATGACCAAATACCAAAACCTGGAGAAAGCTGCAAAAGCAGTTCTCTCCAGTCCACATTTATGCTCTGTAGCCTTGCACCAAGCAAATGTGCATACCCTGTGTCCCCCAAACCGTCAATTCCACCTAGACAGCATCTCCTACTGTCACATATCCCCTCCCCTTGTTTCGAACCCGAAGGGGCCGGAACACACCAGCCCGAATCCTTGATTGGGGCACTTCTGCGCCAGCTGTTCGCTGCGTAGGCCCAATTTTTTTTTCGGGTGCGTTTCCAGGCACGCCCTACTCTGGATCGCAACGGGGTCCTACAGTTCTGTATCCTCAGCCTACTCCCTCTATCCTTGGGGTTCCTGAGCTCACATTTCTTTTCTGGTGGAATCCTGCCTTTCCTGCTACTTCCTTCCAACTCAGTTTCCGGATTCTGTAGGGAACTTGCTCCAGACACTACGCCTGATGAGGAACCACCTTTTCCCTCACTAATACCTGTTTTACCCATCACAATAGGTCTCTTGGGTTTACCAACTCTTTTGCCTTTACCTTTGACTACCAACTTCCCAGAGCTCAACATCTGTGTATCATGCTCATTTTCCAAGAAATTATTCATGGCCATATCAAGGTCATTATTTACATTAACATTCAGTAATACACCACCATTTCTCCAATTACTGATACCGTCAATTCTTTCTTGTTCAGGGTTTGGTAGGGCCAGGCCCAAGGAGGGACAACACACAGGTGAGCAGCTACCCCCTATGGGACCTTCACAAGGCTTCCCTTCACCTGTTGTCCAAATCTCTGTGGGCAGTTGTCCTAGCAATTGACATTGAGCAACACATGACCCATTTATAGCAAAACCAATCTTTGCCAGCTCACATTTTTCCATGTCACAATTTTTGTTCCTCGCCATACTATATTTAAAAGCATCTCCGGGTACCCCAACTTGTACCTCTCTGCAGGTGACAGACAGAATGTCTGCTTTTGCCGCGTCCATATCTGGCCCTTCCTTCTTAGGAGGTTTAGCGGTTGAGGCAGTATCCGCGCCATTTACTAAACCCTGCTCAGCCGCACCTCGGACCGCACTAGCAGACATGTCCATCAACGCATCAGGCGGAGAGACCTCTGATGTCTCCAGCAGCCCCCCAGAGCGCCTTCCGTACTGAACCTTATCCGGAAGCACCCTCACAGGGAACTGTGTGATCACTTGCCAGACTATTAATAAGCACCGTACCAACCAGTTCCACTGGTGATTAATGTTACCCAGCACAGCTTGCATTACCTGGCTCCACCCTTTGGTACCATGCAGCACTACCACATCTGACTGTAATGGAGGCACCCAGGTATCCAAGGAATGAGCTTTCACTAGTTCAAGCAGTTCCACTAGCATATCTGTAATTTCTACACACTTCACATCGATATGCAAAACATTTTTGGGGACATGGAGGGGCTCATTCACTGCAGCTTGAGGGCCCGAGAAATTTAAAGGGGCCTCCACCTCACTGGAGGTATCCATCACAGCCTGACGCTCCTCTGAACCACTGTCAGACGTATGTCTCCTACTCATGCCCTCTAACTCACCAATAAGCCTCTGCAGGTCACCTTGACACTTGACATTCAGCTGCTGGGCTGTGAACACCACATCTGCCATGCATGCGCCCTGATCTGGTATAGCAGTTGTTGTATTCACACCCCTGTCACTCAACATAGCCTTGTCTAACATGGCTAGTAATTGTTTGGCCCAACCGTCCCAATTTATTGTGCTTCTATTATGAGGGATCAGCAGTACCTCATCATCTGCTCTAGGAGGCACCTGGTATTCAGCAGCACAAACAGTACCTTTGTCAGTTCTATATAAATCACATTTTGACAACATGCTTTTACCCTTTTCTAATGCTTCAAACAAGGCAGGCTGCAATACACCCTCACCACCTTGCTCCTGAGGCGCTAACACACTCAGCTGTGTACCTTCAGCTGTGGCCAGCTGACTTAACCCCTTACCAACTGGGTTACACATATGGTAAACGCACTGTTCACATAAACTTTCACTGCATGGTGTAGACCCAGTCTGTTCCACCAGAGCAAATTCAGTGTTGTCCTGGAAAATCTCTGGCTCAAGCGCATGGAGAGTCCCTGAGACTTCCATGGACAACCCTGAGGCTCTGCGTCTGGTTGCCAAGGGAGACATCCCTCTTTCCTCATTACTTTTGAACACATCACCATAAGTACATGTATCATCAGCAGTACCTTTACCCTCAGCATTCATAGACATAGCAGTGTTATAAGCTTTAACAGGCTGTTTTTGGTCAGAACACACAGCACCCTGTGTGCCGCTCAGCACACCATTCTTCCTCTCCAAAGGCATTCTTTTGCCCACTAGGGTGGCTCCACAGTTGTCCTGGGAAACCACGTGCCTCACCACTGTGGGCTCCTGGGAGGTTTCCCTGGGCATCTCTGTAGCACCTGTCACTAGGGAACCTGGCACACAAACTGTATTGGTCACCCCTAGGTTACCACTTTCAACACTCTGGTGGATTACACCGGGCACATACAGAGTCCAGTCTTTTTGAGTTCTTAACCTTGTTTTAACCTGTGTCTCCCCACTACTCGGGGTAGCACACTGCAGCAAGTCCATTTTTACACCTTCTGCTGATCTCCCAGCTGGATATACTCCCACTTCACTGGGATCAGTCCCACAAACTGCAACAGTCTTACCATAATCTGTAGCAGTTAACTCTGGCTTCATTTGAGTACGTTGTCTATCCTTTATCGCACTTTTACTGGCCAACTCTCCCTGGTGGCCATAGGATGAAACTGCAGCATCCACTTCTGACTCCTTAGCACCCCCTGCAGGCACAACAGGTACTTCCTCACTGTTGCCAGAGGTGACTGAAAACATGCTTGCACAAAAATCTGGGCTTGCAGACAAAGACTTCTGCCCAGTAACCACATCTCCAGGCATGTTCCATAACCTGGGACAAGTAAAAATTCCATGCCCCAGTTGACCACATTCCATGCATGGTACATTTTTGCACATATCTTTAGTGGGACACCGCTCCACATTTTCACTGTAGATCCTCCTTCCAGTTAACACTCGATCTTTTGTTGCTAAGGGAGATGGCACTTTTCCAGCTGTACTTTGCTGACTCTCCCAAATGCAGCGACTTTGCGCTCCTTGAAACATTGTTGCTTTCAACTTGCCACGATCCTCAGTCGGCCATATGTTTCTTGCATAGTCCGCAGACTTGACATCACCACGGTTGCTACGGGCAACCACATACTTCTTGAACTTCTGATCAGCCTTTTGGACACTCCTGGGACTCAAATCAGGCTTCCTAAACATTGTTGCAGACCTTTGTCTGGCCTTGTCACCTTGTATTGGAGACTGAGACAAAGGACACTTGGAGACAACATGCCCCCACTCTCTCCTTGCACTGAGGGTTGGCTTGCTTTCCTCTTTAGCTGGGTTCAGTGCTGCTAGGTGCCGCTTGCACCAATCCACTGCAGATTCAAACACTGGTGGACTCTCCATATTCACAGTCACTCAACTGCACTTTTGTGCCCTCCAGCAAAAATTGAAGCACTGTCACTTTAAAGCAAGTTGCTTTTCACTTCATGCAAGCTTTCCTCACCTGCACAGTGCACACACAGATTGTGCTGTCTCATGCACACAAAGAGTTCATAGCAGAAAAAAAAAACTGACTTTTCATTCACAGGTACACCCCCTGCAACACACAATGCCTTTTGCCTGGCTGCACTTCAACACACAGCCAATAGTTCCTGACTTGAACTCACTGTGGAGCAAGGACCCGGATTCCACCGTCTTGTGCCCGCATTCTCCACCACTTGTAACATGGGGGGCCATTAGCTCTCGTGGTAGATGCATTTGTTAGTGATTCAAGCCAGTCAGGAACTATATTTAAGGGCATGGTAGCCCATTTTTATTAAAAAGGCAAATGAAAGTCTTTGACATAAAGGTTTCCCACACAGGGGTTCTTCTCCAGCAAATAAACACTCACAGAAAATGCTAGCCCACCTGGCTCTTTAGCAGTACCTCTGCGCTTTGTCCTGGTCACACAGACCACAGGATTTCCTCACTATGGATGGCTTCTCTTTAGCGCCCACAGCTTCGCTCTGGCCTTAGTCCTCAGGCTGTTGCACTGCTTCTTGCAGTCGCATGTTCTGGCTGCCTCCTGCAACCTCTCTGACTCCTGGAGACCTGCTGTCTCTCTGGGTGTGGAGCAGTCTCCAACTGGGAGCCATGAAGTCTTCCCATACACTCATTATAAGTGCTGTGCTCACCTGAGCACACACCCTGCTGGCAATTTACAAAATCTGGACACAGGGTTGGAGATTCCGTCCCACCCAAGACACTCTGGAATCTCCAAACTACAGAGCCCCATGACCAAATACCAAAACCTGGAGAAAGCTGCAAAAGCAGTTCTCTCCAGTCCACATTTATGCTCTGTAGCCTTGCACCAAGCAAATATGCATACCCTGTGTCCCCCAAACCGTCAATTCCACCTAGACAGCATCTCCTACTGTCACAATATATATATATATATTTTTTTTTTTTTTACAATGCATTCTTTTTTTTGGTGTTGGGGAGAGTGAACGGTGTCAGTGTTTTTTTATTTTATTACAATTTAACTATTTTAAAATATTTATTACAATTCTTAATTTTTTTTATTTATTGATTTTTTTTTTTATCAGCCCTGTCGGGGGTCTTTGGTGAGATATCAGGTGTCTGCCGAAAATGTGAAATCGGCTGTCGAAAGCACCGTATTAACGATCCGAAAATCCACAGACGGCTTACGACTTTTCCCATCTGATTTTCGCATTGTGTGTATGAGGCCTTAATACTGTAGGAAGAACACTATGAAATAAACGGAAAAATCCGAAATGCACTATAAAAAAACAACACTTTATAAATAAAAAAATTAAAAAAATTGTCTCTGAATCTTTGTCTTCATGCCATATATATTTTCTATTTTCTTACTGTACTGTACATTCAGGTCCACTAACAGCCTCTGTATAATTCCTCTGACACGCCACCTGCTTTGCATCGGCATTAAATTATACTGTTATCTCTAGGAAATTTCCACCTGAAAGGCAATCTCTCTTTACAAGGACTATCGGAAATTTTCTCACAATTGCTCGTGTTTTTGTTACTGTTTAATGAGTTCAATTAGGTATCAATTATGTTCATTGCACTGTTAAAAAATCACATCTTCTTTACTGCCCAATGCTCACACGTTCGAATAGCTGCAATTAACTTTATTATGCTACATGTTCCTTATTGATTAATTTAGAGGACACCGGCCAAGACTGACCCAAAACCGACTAAGCGATTTTCACCAAAATAGTATTACAGACTGAGACATCTAGTACGCTAAATTAAGCTGCTGAGATATGTTTTGCTTTGTTTAAGGCTGGGTTCACTCTAGTGCAAATTGGATGTGGGTTTCCCAGCATCCAATTCGCATGACAGAAGATTGTTCTCAATGGAGCCGGTTCACACATCTCCGGAGCGACTATAAAAGGGAAGTTTAATGCTTCCGAGCATGCGTTGAATTGTTTCCAAGCATGCGGCAGAATTTTGCGTGTCGGAATTGCATACACACGATCAGAATTTACAATAGAAAGTTTTTCAGTCTAAAAAATTAAGAACAGGCTCTCAATCTAAAGTCCGTCGTAAATGCCAACAGAAAAAGACAGATGGGCATACACACGGTCGGAAAATCCGATGAAAAGCTCCTATCGGTCTGTTTCCATCGGAAAATCCGGCATCAGAAGGGATTTTGGTCCACTCTTCTTTACAGATCTTCTCTAAATCCTTAAGTCTACTTTCACACTGAGGCACTTTACGGGCGCTACAGTGCTAAAAATAGCACCTGTATAGCGCCTGTAAAGCTGCAGCAGCGCTTTGCCGGCAGGTTTGTCTTCAATGGGAAGGGGCGCTTTAGGAGCAGTGAATACACCACTCCTATAGCGCTGCAAAGATGTGGCTTGCAGGACTTTTTTGACCGTCCTGCAAGCGCACTGCTCCAGTATGAAAGCACTCAGGTTTTCACACTGGAGACACAGGAGAGGCGCTTTACAGGCGCTATACA